>MU226986.1:980021-1004367 GCA_018584345.1 Thuja plicata | reverse complement strand
TTCCAAAGTGTCGAAAGGGGTCATGGGGACCTCCTAGGGGTCCTAACACATGATAAGGCATACTAGGACCCCTAGGAAGTCCTCATGACCCCTTTCGACACATTGGAATCTTCAAGTGTGTCCCAAAGGGTCCTATGACCCCTTAGGACACACTTTAGCGTTATACTATGTTGAAAGGGGTCATAGGGACTTCCTAGGGGTCCTAACGCATGATAAGGCATACTAGGACCCCTAGGAAGACCCCATGACCCCTTTTGACACATTAGAAAACTCAAGTGTGTCCTAAGGGGTCCTACGACCTCTTCAGACACACTTGAGAATTCCAATGTGTCAAAAGGGGTCATGGGGACTGTTGGAAGTACAAGAATGGGAAAGCAAGATACTGAGAGGTGGGGGGTGAATCAGATCTTAAAACTTAACCACTTAAAACAAATTGATTCACATTCATACATATATGAATTTAACCTAACATCAGATAGCATCAATATCATGAAATGTATAACTCATAACACAAAATTTGGTAACCCAGAAACCCAAATAGGTAAAACTAGGTTGGGGATGACACCCACAAAATCTTCACTACTGCAGCAATAAAATGTGCCTGTTAGGGCTACAAGAGTTTGATTGCAACATGCAATCTACCTGGTTAAAGGTATGTTCTGTTAAGAACTAAAGATCATTACAATCTACCTTGTTAAAGGATTTGAAGTTACAGTAAAGTAAGCACTCGGCTAAGAGATTTGAAATGGTCTGCTAGAACCACTCTGTTAAGAGATTTCACCTAATACACCTGTTAGAATGTTCCAAGTAGTGATCCTTCGTTATGCACTTAGATGCTGATGACAGATCTACTCTATCCAATACCTTTTATGGTCTCTCAATCTGATATGTCTTTACTCTGCTTATCACTGCTCTATCATTATTCTTGATCTAGGATTCTTCTCAAAATGACTTACTGTTCATCTCTCATGAAAACACAACCCTTCTCTGTATATCTCTTTCTCTCACACTTCTCTCTCTTTTATGATTAGAAGTAATCTTATTATATCTTTTTGGATCTGGTAGAGAGATCTAGATCAACAATCAAGATCTATTGTTTATGCCTCCAATGCATACTAATTTCTTGATTGTCTCCATGCCATGCATAGTATAAAACAATTAAATGTGAAATTAAATTAGTAGAAAAATATTAAATGCGTACAAATGTCAGCCCAAATCTCATACAAGTCGGCCTAAACCATTTACATCAAAGTTTGAATTATTCCTGACATGTATGCAAAAATTGTTCTGCTTGGCACTAAACATCTCTGACGCTCGACGCTTAATATTCTACTCAGCTCGGCATGATGTAACTCAGCAACCTAAAACTTGCTCGGCAATGTTGCTCGGCCTTGAATGTTTTTCTCGGCCACAGTGATTAACCAACTAAAACTGCCTAAGTAAATGACTAAGTGTGGGTCACTAATCATCAACAAAACTTAGGGATTAACAATCTCCCCCTTTGATATTAGTGGCAAAAACACACTTATCATTGCCATTCATTCCATCAAAAATGTTGCCTAAGTACACACTGTACTCCCCCTAGGAATGTACATCAAACTACATACAAAACTTTACATAGTATACATGCCTTCAAAAAAAATTTACATAGATACGTGTACTGATCTCCTTATGTTGTATCCTTGTCAATCCTGTTAGATTCCCCCTTGTTTTTGTCACTGATTGCTGGTGGGGTCAAGTTATACTTGTCCAAAAACTATTTATGAAGTTGTAAGGTAGACTCAAATGCAGAGTCCCAACTGTCCTTGACAAACTTCATAACCTCTACTTTCACTTCTAGCTCGGTAGCTAGACTGACTAAACTTTCTGTAGTGGAGAGATGAGAATCTCTCTTAATCAATTCATTTGCAGATGAAATTTATTTCTGAATGACCTCTAGATGAGGTATCAAACGTTTCTAAATAGTAATCAATTTGGTCCTAATCCGACCATCTTCAGCCATGAGCTTAGCTATCCTCCTTTGTGCATAAGTCAATCTGTTAAAATGTATGGAGCTAGTGCTAGAATCCATACTCAGTGAACTTCCAATTGACTTTAGGTCTAGTTGCAATTTCTCTAAAGCATGTAGATTATCCTTTGTGAAGAATTCAACATCAGATAACCTCTTATACAAAGAATAAACATTTGTTGCAACTCCTAAAATTTCTACAAGAGAAGAAAGTTCAACCTGTTTTACTACAATCTCTCCTGAGATTTGTGCTAGTACCTTATTCTCAAAATTCCTCTTGGACCATTGCAATAGTTTCTCATTGGCTTCCATATTTTCATCATTTACCTTTTGCACAATGTGAACTAATTGTTCAAGAATAGGGGCTTGAGGGTTCTTATCTTCCATGTCAAAAGCCTTTACAAATATGTCTTTGATGTCATGTAACACTTGCTTTTGCTTATGCTCCCTTTTCAGTTCCTCCTGTCTTTTCTTCCTCTTAAGTAACTCCTGAAGATTCTCAATCTATTCATAAGACAAAACATTGGGATCCCATGGTGGAGTCACAATAACTTCATCTAATGTGACATCAATAATCAGAGACTTCTTCCTCATAACTTTCCTCCTCTTGAATTCAGGTGAACTACTGCTCGGCTTCATTTCTACAATACCTTTTCTAGATTCAGTAGTTGTCACCATTGCATCTTTTAGTTCAGTCAAAATTTCCTGCTGATTAGGCATGCTTCCTATCTTAGTTCAAGTGGGAGTTGATGATGCAGAATGTGGTAGATCAACCAACACTTGCATTTCCTCTTGTTCTTTAGTCTCATTGTTAATATCTCTTATCTCCTCACTACTATCTAGAATTGATTTTACAACCTCTAAAATAGGTGAATGATGTACAATTACCTCTTGTTCAATTGTTTTCTCCTTCTCTTCTTCTTCTTGAGCATCCTTATCCTCAGATTCCTTTTGATTTCTCTCTTCTTCTTCCTCTACACTCTTCTCTCCTTCAGCCTCAGTTGCCTTAATAGGTGATTCAATAGTTGAGTCCCTTCGCTCATCCTGCCCCTCGACATCCAGATTGCTAGAGTCATCAATTGTCACATCAATTGGACTATCAATAGTCAGATCAATAGTGTTAACTATCTCTGTTTGTCCTTGTGCTTTTGTTCTAGTCTTCTTAGGCTTAGTAGAAATGTGAACTATTGATTTCTATGGTACAGGGGTGGATTCAATTTCTTTAGCCTTCGGCTCAGATGTCCCTTCATCAGTTTTCTTTTCTTTTGGAGCAATCAATCCAAAAATTTCCTTCCAAATCCTAGTACTCTACTGTACTATCCCTTCAATATAATTTTTTAAAATAGCATAACTTCTCTGTTTAGGTATGAATTTATGATTATAATTTTCAACAAATTTTTCTCTCTATTTCTTGGTTAGCTCAGGAATGACTTGAGCTAAAGTGCCTTCTCTTATTTGTCTCTCAGTTGTGAGTGCAAATTCCCACTTTCCAGATAGAAATTCATACAACTCACTTGGCACATTGTTTCCTATTTCTATAGGTGTTAACTTAAAATTACACATCATTTCTAGAAGATCTTCCTGAACCTTATGTTTATCTTCTATCTTCAATGTTTCATACTTGATAAACTTAAAACCAGATAACCCTGCAAAATTTCTCAAATTTTCACATACCTTATTAATATCTTGTGGGTCTCTTGAAAGATTCTATTGGTATGTTGCTGGGTTCATCAGTTTCAGTCTTGTCTTCATCACTTTCTAGATCCAAATGCAGTTTCCTTCTTGGTTTCTTAACTTGTAGGCTCAACACAGCCTTTGTTGCAAATTTTGTCTTCGATCTAGAACTACTTTCTCCAATCTTCTTTGCATAGAATTTTTTTTTCTCTACTGGTGATGTGGCAGTAGATGCCCTTGTCCTTGGATTATTTGCAATGGGAGGGGTAACTCTAGGTTTTTCTTTACTTGGCTTTGTTACCTTTGCTACTGTTGGCCTCTTCCATTTTGTCTTAACAGTAATCTCTTGTTTAGATTCACTGACTTCTACTTCTTTTTCCTTGGATACATCTTCTCCTTGTCCAATATAAATTTCTAGAGGTGCATCCTCTAGCTCTTCATCACTCGGTAAGCCAACCATCTTTTTTAGATTTTTCACAATCTTTTTCCTCTTTCTTTCCATGGTTCCTGCCTTACGATCCATTGAAATCTGTGCCTTTGCTTCATCATAATTTCTGAATATTTTAGCTTTAGTATCAATATCCTCTGCTAGGAGTGATGTGATAGTTGTTGATGCTTCATCAATATTAACTTCATAGGGAAATGGCGCCAGCCATGATACCCTAGGTGTCACAACCTGAATATAGGTGTAATTTGTATCAACTAAGAAACATATCTCTTCATAGTGCTTCTCCACAAGTGAATTGGGAATTATGGTCCTCAACCTCATTCTCTTTTTGAATTACACAAAATAATTTCCCATAATACTATTGAAATTGTTGCCTAATTGTTGAATACATTCACTAATCTGTAAAGTGATGGGTTTTTCCTTCTTCCAGACAATGTTTCCTAGTGTAGGAAATGACTTCTGTACATAGAAGAATATACACACTAGAAAAGATCCAAAATTACATGATGAGCTTTTGTCTTTCCTAATTGATAGTAAGTTCTTAGTTAGTTGTGTCAACTGCAGCTCGACAAGGTCATAGGTGTGATTCTTTTTTACTATCTTCCATGCCTAGTCTATGGCTATAAAGGGAACACTATCCAATCGACTTGACTGATAGAACTTGTGAGAAATCACTCTCACTCCAAAGTCAAGTTACAAATCTTTAATTGTAGAGATAGTCATACCTCTATTATTCCAAACAGCTCTAGTGTTAGCTGTTATCTCTTCTTTACTTTGATCTCTCATAGTTCGTTTACCACTGATAATAGGATACCCAGTAACTCTATGAATAATATCTTTTGTGATCTTTACTAGTCCATTGTCTAACCACATATGTATATTATGAATTTGGATTAGGACAACCTTAATCCATTCATCCTTGAATTCTTTTAGAAAATCTAGGGCACGAGTTAACCCTTTGTCAGCTAAATGTTTGAATTCGTCTTTTAGAATTCCATTTTCACACAACTTGTCATAGGATTTTCTCAATTCACTATCACCCACTTTGCCAATTTTAACCATGTAGAAGGATCTAACATCGTGAATCATAAGTACCTTTGGTGGGATTGATGAGAGAGCTCCATTTAGATCACTAAAAATTGCACTTTCAGGAACGGTTCAAAAGTTTGGTGGTGCACACGCATCACTCCTTACTAACTTAATTTGTTTTAGATCCTCCTCCATTCCTTTGACTGGTGTGGAAGAACTTTCAGGCATAATATCTTGAATTTAGGGTTTGAGAATGAAGAACATAGTACCTCAGCAAGCAATCACTTTGCACTGTTCAACTTAGGGTTGCCAACGGCACACTGATGAAATTATCAAAACAAACTTTTCTAAGATCAAATTTTGCAACTTCTTCTATCGCTCTGTTAATTCTAAAAAATTGCAAGGTAAAAATGAATAATAGACCATTCATCCTTATATAGACTCGAAAGGTCAAGATAGGTAAGCATTAAATATTTTTCCCGTTAGGTTAGTGCAAGCCATCTGTCATTGGCCGACTAACACAACTTGCATAACACTTGACTTACCACACTTAGCCATTACACAACTTACTTAGCCAACCAACTCAGCACCTATAGTGTAGATAGCTCTTCTTGGCACTTGCCACAAACATGTCCTAGTGCATCTTAACATATGCAGATATGGACTTTGGCACATTTACATATTAGGAACTGATGTAAGATTTGAAATTTAAATATAGTTCCTTACATACCTCTATTTCTTAGTTGGAGATGGTGTGATCACCTGATCCATTAGATTGGGTGACCTTGACTTTAGTGGATTCACTGTTGCTCGGCTCTATTTTCCTTACCCATGTCTGGTTCATTTGTTCTCTTATTTCTTCAATAGTAGGAGTAGGAACTCTTGTCCTACACTCTCTCTTAGTGTGACCTATCTTCAAACAACTAAAACAAACTAATCTTCCATTCATCCCACTCTTAGATTTCCCTCTGACATGTGTCTTTAGGTAGTCTTCAGGTGCATGTCCATATTCTTCACAGTAATGACAACTCTGTCTTGTATTATAATCCTAGTTGTAAGTGTTGCCTTTCTTAGATGCTTTTGTTTGTGTCTTTGATGTCCATTGTTGTTTATCATTAGATCTATAGTCTTGTGCCTTATGACCATGTTTTTGACACTTGTAACAATAACCATTAAATCTTGGTTTGGGGGGTGCATCACTTGCTTTAGCACAACATTTAATTGATTTATGTCCAAATTTATTGCAATTAAAACAATAACCATTGAACTTAGGTTTAGGATTGGACTTACCTTTCTTGCTTCGGAAAATGTTTTCTGCATGACTTGGTTTTCCACAGTGGTGGCAAACAAGCTTGTTGTGCTTTGTCTTTGCATTCCTCCTTTCACCATTCTTAGATGATTCTCCTTTCTCAACAGATGTCTTTGGTTCAGTGTGACCTAATCTAGAAGAATCCTTTGACCTTCTTGATGCTTCCATCAGATTCTCAAAATGAGTTAAAGCTTCATTAGGTTTGTTCAACCTTTCATTCAGTTCCTTCTCATATCTCAGATCATCTTTCAATTGATTGTTCTCAAATCTCAGATTTATCATTTCCATATCTTTCCTACTAATCTCCTGATTTGCAAGTAGCAGTTGATTTTCCATGTCAACCTGATTGATTGTCATCATCTGCACATCATGTCTCCTTTCATCAAGTCTGAAAGTTATCACTCTTTTGTCTTCTTCTACCATAGCTTTTTCATCTTCAGCTTTCTTCTTTTGTTCCACTACTTCACATAGTCTTACTGTCTGCATTTCTTGTTCTCTTTTCAAGTTTCTGACTTCTTAACACAGTGCATTGTTCTTTTCTAGTAGATATATAATTGTTGCATTGCTCTCAGTAGAATCTCTATTTTGAAATAGATTTGTAGTATCATCTTCCTGGTAATGAGTATCATTCATTTGCTTGGCCAAATCTTTCCTAGCTATTAATTATTTCTTCAATTCCTGTCTTGCTATGTCAAGCTGATGTAATGCTAGCTGAATCTTGATCTTTTGATTCTCAATGACTTTTCCCAACTTGTAAACCTCCATCTCAAGATCTGTACTCACAAGCTGATTAAAATATTTTGTTGGTGAACTATGCTCTGATACCAATTGTTGGAAGTAAAAGAATGGGAAAGAAAGATACTGAGAGAGAGGTGGGGTTGAATCAGATCTTAAAACTTAACCACTTAAAACAAATTGATTCACATTCATACATATATGAATTTAACCTAGCATCAGATAGCATCAATATCATGAAATGTATAACTCATAACACAAAATTTGGTAACCCAGAAACCCAAATAGGTAAAACTGGGGTGGGGATGACACCCACAAAATCTTCACTACTACAACAATAAAGTGTGCTTGTTAGGGCTACAAGAGTTTGATTGCAACATGCAATCTACCTGGTTAAAGGTCTGTTCTATTAAGAACTAAAGATCATTACAATCTACCTTGTTAAAGGATTTCAACTTACAATAAAGTAAACACTCGACTAAGAAATTTGAAATGGTCTGCTAGAACCACTTTGTTAAGAGATTTCACCTGATACACCTGTTAGAATGTTCCAAGTAGTGATCCTTTAGTATGCACTCAGATGCTGATGAAGGATCTGCTCTATCTAATACCTTTTGTGATCTCTCAATCTGATATGTCTTTACTATGCTTATCATTGCTCTATCATTCAGCTTGATCTAGGCTTCTTCTCAAAATGAATTACTATTCATCTCTCATGAACACACAACCCTTCTTTGTATATCTCTTGCTCTCACACTTTTCTCTCTTTTAGGGTTAGAAGAAATCTTATTATAACTTTTTGGATCTAGAAGAGAGATCTAGATCAATGATCAAGATCTATTATTTATGCCTCCAATGCATACTGATTTCCTGATTGTCTCCATGCCATGCATAGTATAAAACAATTAAATGTGAAATTAACTTAGTAGACAAATATTAAATGCATACAAATGTCAGCCCAAATCTCATACAAGTCAGCCTAAACCGTTTACATCAAAGTTTAAATTAATCCTGACATGTATGCAAAAACTATTCTGCTCGGCACTAAACATCTCTGACACTCAACACTTAATATTCTACTAGGCTCGACATGATGTAACTCAGCAACCTAAAACTTTCTCAGCAATGTTTCTCAGCCTTGAATGTTTAGCTCAGCCATAGTGATTAACCAACTAAAACTGCCTAAGTAAATGACTAAGTGTGGGTCACTAATCATCAACAAAACTTAGGGATTAACAAGGGACTTCCTAGGGGTCCTAGTATGCCTTATCACACATTAGGACCCCTAGGAAGTCCCCGTGACCCCTTTCAACACATTGGAATTCTCTAGTGTGTCCCAAGGGGTCCTACGACCCCTTAGGACACACTTTAGTGTTCTAATGTGTCGAAAGGGGTCATGGGGTCTTCCTAAGGGTCCTAGTAAGCCTTATGACATGGTAGGACCCCTAGGAAGTCCCCATGACCCCTTTTGACACATTAGAACACTAATGTGTGTCCTCAGGAGTCATAGGAACCCTTTCAACACACTTGAGCATTCCAATGTGTTGAAAGGGGTCATGGAGACTTCCTAGGGGTCCTAGTACAGCTTATCACATGTTAGGATCCCTAGGAAGTCCCCATGACCCCTTTTAAAAAATTGGAATGCTTAAGTGTGTCCCAAATGGTCCTATGACCGCTTAGGACACACTTGAGTGTTCTAATATGTCTAAAGGGATCATGGGGTCTTCCTAGGTGTCATAGTATGACTTATCACATGTTAGGACCCTTAGAAATTCCCCATGACCCCTTTCTACATATTAGAACACTAAAGTGTGTCCTAAGGGGTTGTATGACCCCTTTTGACACACTTGAGCATTCCAATGTGTTGAAATGGGTCATGGGGATTTCCTAGGGGTCATAGTATGCCTTATCACTCGTTAGGACCCTTAAGAAGTCCCCATTGTGTTTGTGAAATAGTGTCCACCTATTATCTACAACACGACACTTCAATAGATTATTATATTAGTAGAAAAAGCATAAAAAACAAGGGTTTGAAGCTAAATACTAAAACCAATCTATTGCTTCCTATCTAGGAGGAGTTTGAAGAATGCCATAATCATGCCCTCAGATTATGCACAAATTAGTGACAAATACAACCTAAGAATGGAAGATTTGAATCAAACTAGTCTAAATTCTCACTAAACATGCATATTAGCTCTAAAAAGCATGATAATAACAATGTATAATATCAAAACTACAATGCAATATAGATTTCTAATTAATCTAAACAACATAACAATACTTTCAACTCTAAAGTTATGGGCCCTTTGAGCTCAAAAACTCATTCTATTTATAGAATAAAATGGAGAGAGAGGGGGGACAAGGGTCATTAATGGAGTTGTAAAACCCATTAATGAGGTGTAAGAGACATAAATGTCAAAGACATTCATGAGGCATGGGCTTGAGGAATCTCCATCAATAATGCATTAATGGGAGCATTTAAGAAGCATGGTGAGGGTGTAAGAAGCAAACTTGAGAAGGTGGACTTAGAGGGAGTCAAGCTTGAGAAAGTTGAATTTCTCAAGTGGGCTGAGTTCCTAATCATAATTTTAGGAATGTGACATCATTAGGAAGTGGATTAGGATGGGATTAGGATTAGGATTAGATTTAGCATGGGGTGAATAGGTTGGGATGGGTTTGAACCCAGGGTTAAGGTGGTTGAGATAGGTTAGGCTAGGGCTTAGGGGAATATTATTGAAATAAATTAAATTAAATATATTTATTCAAAAATAAGAAAATTAATTATTTAAGCCTTTTATTTCTTTAGATAATTAATTAGGACTATAGCCAATTAATTAGATTAATTTAGGCTAGAAGATAGGATTTTGCAAGTGATTAGATATAATAGGGATTCATTTAATTCCTTTTAAATTAATTACCTTAGCCAAGTATTGATTTGAATTGATCTGATTTGATTGGCTAGGGTGATTAATTAAATTTAGTGATTAAATCACTTAAGAAATTACATCTGATTTGAATGAATTATGCTAGCCGATTGAAGAGTTATCTGGACATAATGAAGGGTATGATCACACTTAGGGAAAATAGGGTCTATAGTCAGAGCAGACCAGATCTAGGTGATTACATTTTCCCCTCTTTGAATTGATGTGCGAGCAGCGCATTGATTCAAAGAAATTTTTTGATATTGAGTTTAGAGAGATTGAGAATTTCACTCATGATCGAATGAAATGCCTGATGAGATCAGTCTCGTACTTGATTGAACTAAACTGATAGAATTGACTTTGAACTTGGTTGTCATACAAAGATCAATAAAAGATTTTAAAGATACCAATCCTGAACTTGGTTGTCATCCAAAGATTGAGAATACTGATTCTGAACTTGGTTGTCATTCAAAAGTCAGTATGAAGCTACCAGGAGCTTAGTAAGAATCTTTTAAAATGAGGAAACACAAGATATCCAGCTTATGAGAACCAAAGATTTTTATCCAATAGTTCTGACTTATTCAAAGAAACTGTCATGCCCCTACTTGTTTGATAACGAAGTCATTTTTTATGCTATTTCAAGAAAAAATTTGATTGATGATAGTGTGCTCATGCCCCCTCGAGAACAAAATCGAAGGAAAGAAATAAAATCCCTCTGTTGAAAGAACGTATCACTTGCAGGGAATGAGTAGGTCAAGAAAGAATGGATTAGAAGAAGTGAAGAAATGAGGGTGTGTTTAAGAGTAAACACACGAGAACCAAGTTTATTACATGAAGTGTGAGTGGTGAGATTGATAAAATGATGTCGGGTAAAGATTTTTGATGAAATGTGCAATTTGATGGATTTTTGGAACAGATGGAGCAATTCTGCATTTTCAGGAGCTGTCGTAAAAATGTGACTATACTACATAAAATACCATAGGCACCTTCAATTTGGTTCTCAATTGATCAAAAAGAGAACAATAATGTAGTTGCAGTTTCCTGGGAGGAGTTTCAGAACCCCTAAATAGCTCAAAAGACCAATATATATCTCAAAAATACCATTTTACTATTCATTTTCTCATTTACCTATAGTAAATTATAGAGCTCTATAGAGAAGATGGTGGTCCTTGTCAGGAAGCATCATTTTGAGCTAAGCCGTCGACATCAATGCCCAGCCGACTACCCACCTTCGGTAAGTACTCGCAAAACTACCTCATGAATTTCACAATTTTGATTTTCAAGCAAGTTTATAGCTTTTATAGCCCATTAGATTCTGGGTCACATCAGGGATTCTGGATCGCTCCCTGCTTAACCCGTGTCGCATCCAGTTTTTCCCAGATCATATTTGGTTTTCCCATATTTCTGCATCACATCTAGTATTTCCTAGATCATATTTCGTTACCCTATTTTAGCTTATTTTAGGATATGAAATCTTGTTTATGTCATACCCTATCCTTTCAAGATCATACCCTATTTTTGGGGTCGCATCTGAGATTTCTTGAATCACACTCAGTGTGCTCCATTGCATCCCATGTTTCTAGGATCGTATCTAGGAAAAGAGATCACACCTTATTTTTCCAAGATCGCATCTCATTTTTGGACTTAGAAACTTAGCCATTGTGAACTGTTTGTCTGCTGTGGATCCTTAATCACTTAGCTGATCATGATTCTGTAATGTTTTCATAGATAGAACACAGATTTATCTTTTAATTTCCAAAAATAGGTGGATTTTGAGGTAGTTGCATTCCAAGGTACATATCTAGGGCATGTGCTTGCCTTGGCCGGACTAGTGTCGGATGATGAGCAGGAGGTAGTAGTCCATGTAAGATTATGATCATTGCTTAGTTTACCCGATATGGGGTAAATCAAGGGTTGTTGACTGCTCTTGTCGAGAGATGGGAATCAGAGCACAACACCTTCCATCTCCTGACCGGGGAGATGACAGTCACACCAGAAGATGTGTGGCATATACTGTGAGTTCCAATTATGGGCCACAAGGTGCGCTTTGAGTCAACTTTTGTCATGGCGATTGATGCAACTTGTCGTTTCTTCCAGGATGACACTATTGATTGGAGATATCTTTCCTAAGATTATATGTGTGATCACTATGATCATTTATTTGTATATTTAGCAGGCTTGATTGGTGGCATCCTAATGCCAAACAAAGGATAGCATGGATTGCTTGTAGGATGGGTAGACATGCTTGAGAAGATGGTCGTTTCTAGACGGAGATTTGCATGGGGTAGCTATATTTTGACCCATATGTATCGGGAGCTCCATGAGATTGTTTACCATTATACTCGGAGCATGACTGTGGGGATTTTGATTCTTCAGATTTGGGTCTGGGAGCACATCCCTGTGACATGACCCATTGTTGATAGGCAGCGTGCACCTGACCAGTCATATGTACATATGTATGTAGGTCTTATCCAACAGCCCCATTTGGGTAAGGTAGAGTACTAGAGGCAGCTTTTTGATGATATGATAGAGGTACTATGGCGGTTGTACTTGGACTATGAGGAGTGGACCTCTAATGCTAGATATATTCCATTTTTATTTCAAAGTAGGTACCTGATTGGGAGGACCAAATATGTTGTAGAGCGTTTTGTACACACCCAAGTTTTGAGACAGTTCGGTCGCCAACAGGGCATAACCTAGGATGTGACTGTATATGCCAGAGTTCATGATGATGCACCATTGTGGGGTGGCAAGCCGAGATATGAGATGTCCCACCAAGAGATCAAAGACATGGTCAAAGTTGATTGGGATCTCTAGCTTGATGTGGTAGATGCAAGCTATTTAGATGGTTATGCAGCAAAGATGCTCCAGCATCCATTTCCACAATTCATAGCTCCTGAGGAGGCCATTCATCGTATAGAGGATCTGATATATTATGATCTAGATGAACACCTTGCAAGGGGGAGAGGAGGAGAACAAAGAGATAGGGGTGCTAGGGGAGGGCGAGATGGAGGTATAGATGAGAGATGAGATGCTAGGCACCCTCCTCTAGATGATGGGGATGATGGTGGAGATGATAGGGGAGGTAGAGCTCTGGGTGGAACTATAGATGTAGCCAGTGGCATTGGAGAGGGTCGGTGCACCCACTTTAGATTTTTTCTCCTAGGATGGATCCAGGTCCTTTACTTATAGGGGAGCAGTAGAGACAGTAGAGGCAGCAGTAGCAGAGACAACTATATAGGTCAAAGGATAGGCCCTCGAGGCAGGATTCTAGCAGGGGTTCAGGTAGGGACGAAGATCCCTTATCTCAGTGAGAGTAGGAACGAGAGAAGCTCAGAGATTGGATCATAGGTTTAGTGGCTAGGCTTATGATAGGTGATGCATTACTTTCTGACAAGGATAGACATCTAGAGAGGCTTAGAGCAGAGCAAGATATACAGGCATGTACTGCTATTCACCAGGGTTAGAGAGCCACCTATTTTTATGCTCTTTATCATGCTGCGGTACCAGAGGGACAGAGAGTTGTTTCCTTTTCACAATTAGCATAGCAGTCAGAGGGGGCCATGCTTCCTCAAGAAGCTCCATTTGTACCACCTCCTCCTCCTCCTCTAGATCAGGGAGAGGGGGGAAGCCAGAGCTGATTGTGTATTTAGGCATGTATACATTTCTGAGATCACTTTGTATATATGGATCCTTCTGAGATCATTTTTTTTGTATGATGATACGTTATTCATGTGTATCTAATTCATCCTAACATTCTGATACTCAGATACTCTTTGTGTAGATTATATGTCATATTTTTGATCTGTACCATGTTTTGAGATATATATTTGATGCAAATGTTTCTGATTCTGACATGTTTTATGAGTTCTCTTTACTTTGATATATTTGTGTGCACATGTGATGTAGATTTATCTTGGTCTCATGATGAGTTAGATTAGATGATGACATCATTTATGCATTTTGGATTGATCACTGGTATAAATATGTTTCAAATGATACTATGCAAATATGCAAAATGTATGTTTTTGAGTTTTTCTTATGCAAGTAAAATGTATGGATGCACTTAGGATGTAGAAATAAAATGTTATGCATAAAATGCTTTTTTTTTTTGTATTTTTTTTCTGTCTCTTTTGATGAATGCAAAATGTATGCTATGGATGTGTAACGATATAAATATCAGTAATATTGAGTTGTTGTAATTAACTTGTATTTAGAAGAAAAATGGAAATCAGTTTTGAGCTCAACTTCCTTATTCTTTTTCTTCTTTCAAAATGCATCATGCAATCTCTAAATGCAGCTATATGCAGACTCTTAGGACTTGTCACTGATTTGCAGATATTGGAACATTTTTATCATCATTGGGTGCTTTTCAGAATAGATACCACCTGATAGTACAACAATAACTAATACCCACTGATATTATGAAAGTATGAATACTATATTTATTAGATGAAATGTCAGAAATAGACTTAGGTATCAAGGCATAGAAGCCAAGATAACAAAATAGTCAACTTCCTTTTAATATATCACAATCTATGTAAGGCAACATATTGGACCCATAATGACCTTGAAAATTCATATCCTTGGGTACATTATGATTCGTATTCCTTAGTGAGAATTTGAGTGAGAAAATAGACAAGGAAATTGTTTCAACCTCACTGTAGTTTACACATAACAAGGATCAAGATATATGCAGCTATCCACTCATGGTGGCAGCTCTTACCATAAACATCCAATTTAGGTGAAATGTATAGGATCATTTGGAACAATCACCAGATGTAGAAAACCAAGAAAATGTTATGCCCCTATCCTTATGACTCTTTGTCTTTACACAGACATCATGGAGTAACTCGAAATACATAACAACTATCAATTGTGAATCAACCAAATAAAATTCATAATTGCTTAGATTCCCCTCGTGAAAACATCATGGGTACATAAAAGAGTCATAATCAAACCAAGCTCAAACTGTGTTTAGGTAGTATTGAGAAATACTATTGATTCATTTTTCAAGCGCAGTATAGATTCATCAATCAAAAGTTGGAATTCAAGCAATATGTGTTCCATGTCTGTATATGTTTCTTGTTTGCAATCTAATGTAGCTCTTAGGAACACCTTTTACATGAGTGAAGTGTTTGTGCCATCCTTGTTTCGTGAAATTGAAAGTTTGGGGAAAGCATCAAGAAGAAGACAAACCATCCTATGATGACCTAGCAGACGCAACCTAACATACTGGCAATGATTCCCCCAGTGCAGAATGAATTGATCCTAAGACAAAAATCCAGACAAATCCCAAGTGAGGATAAGATTTTTGAAAGGAAAAAAAGTCAACTCTTAGCACAGGCGTAATCATGAAGGTGTGGTATCAGCAATGTATTGATAGATAGAGCGTAGAATACAAGTGATGCCTGATTGCCAGGTTTTCACCACTTGGAAAAAATTTCTCATTCTTTTTGCTACCAGGATGCCTTTTTTACCAGGTTGTCATCAAGGCACTTTTCTCTTTTTCCTTTATAAAATTTTTTTGTAGTATCAAGGTGCCCATTTTCTAGGTTTTCACCAAGGATACCTTTTCTGCAGGACTTTTTCCACTATTTTTAGATTTCTTCAGAATCAATTTTTTGATGTTTTTGGTATTTTTTGAAAACTATTTACTGTACAACCTCTACTAGCCGAACATCAGGCATACAACCACTTCAAATGTAGAGTATTGATAGGATCTGGAAGAACGTCTCCCTCAGGTGTAGCGAGTTGATAAGCTCCAGTCCCAAAAGTAGAAGTGATAACATAAGGTCCCAACCAGTTAGGTTCAAACTTTCCTTTTTGTTCTCTGTTAGGCTGGTTCTTAGGATTCTCCTTTAGAATGAGATCCCCCACTTGAAATTGTCATGGTTTGACCTTTTTATTATACCCATTGGACATTCATTCTTGGTACACCTTCAGATGATCGAACGCCTATTGCTTGCACTCATCAAGTAATTCTAGTGCATTCACCCTATCGACGCGGTATTGTTCATCAATAACAAGACCTTGTAAATATACCCACAAAGATGGGATTTCAACCTCAATAGGTAGTACTACTTCAATGCCATAGAATAGGGCAAATGGTGTAGCTCCTGTTGGTGTTCTGATGCTTGTTCTGTAGGCCCAAAGTGTCAGATTTAGTTGTAAATGCCAGTCTCTACCAGACTTACTCATAGTTCAGTGTAGGATCTTGAGAATATTTTATTGGATGCCTCAGCTTGTCCATTACCTTGAGGGTAATAGATTGAGGAGCAGTGTTGAGTGATGTGGAACTATTCACAAAGGTCATCAATGTCTTGGTTTTTAAATTGGCCCCCATTGTCTTTTACAATTGAAGAGGGTATCCCATATCTACGGATAATGTAGTTTAAAATGAATATAGCCACCTATTTTCTAGTGGCTTTGATTAGCGGCATGGCTTTGACCCACTTCATGAAATACTCAGTGGCCATAATGATGAACTTGTGTCCATTTGAAAAATTGGGATATATTTGTCCAACCAAGTCAAAGGCCCATTGCTGAAATGGCCAATGTGTTATAAAAGGTATAAGTTCTCTGGTAGGAGCATGGATGATATTTTCATGTGTTTGGCATTTATGACATGTTTTGGAAAATTTAATAGCATCTTTTTCCATGGTAGGCCAGTAATAGCCTACTCTAAGTAGTTTCTTTGCTAGTGAAAATTCATTTGAATGTGTCCACATACACCTTTGTGGACTTCTTTTAATGCATGATCTGACTCTTTGAGTTCTAAACATCTAAGAAGCGTATTGTCAAGACATCGTCTATATAAGTTATTACTTATGAGAACATAATGTAATGCTAACATAATCAAGGCTCTTTTTTTCATTTCTTGATAGATCATTGGGAATGATTTGGTCAGTTAGGTAAGCAATGATATTAGCATACCAAGATTGGTCTGGGGTGTTCAAAGCACAGATTACTTGGTATTAAGGGGTATCAAAGGCAGGATAGGATAATTCTTCCACCAAGAAGTCATAGAAAAATTGATGTTCCTCTAGTTGTAACATGGATGCCAATGTAGCCATAGCATCTGCAGCTTTTTTCTCTATTCTAGGTATCTGCTGGAATGTGATGAAGACAAAGTACTTCTTTAGGTCATCTATCAGTTTCTTGTAGGACATCAACTTCTCATCCTTCGTCTAATTATCTCCATTGACTTGATTGATAATGAGCTGGGAGTCACCATACATGTGTAACTCTAAAATATTCCATTCCATGGCAAGCTTAAGACCGTTTACCAATGCTTCATATTTAGAAATGTTATTTGTGCATGAAAACATTAATTTGTAGGACTTCAGTATTTTGTATCCTTGAGGAGTTATGAAGAGAACCCCTGCTCTAGAGCCTTATTGCGTGAAAGAACCATCAAAGTCCATCTTCCATGGATACTCAGTCAAATGCATAATTGTTCATCAAGGAACTTAATTTTTAAAGGTTCATCATCTTGGAGTGGTGAATAAGCTAATTGGTCTGCGAGGACTTGTCCTTTAACAGCCCTCCTATCCACATACTCAATGTCAAATTTTCTCAGAATGAGGACCCACTTTGCCAGACATCCTGTTAATGATATTTTACTTAGGAGGTACTTCAAAGGATAAATCTTTGAAATGAGCCTTACTGTATGTGATAGCATGTAATGCCTCAATTTTGTGATGCAAAGACAACTGCTAAGCATGCTTTTTCAATAATGTTGTAAGTGAGTTCATAGGAGACTAGTATTCTACTGATGTAGTAGATCGCTCTTTATTTCTTAGTTTCATCCTCTTGTGTGAGAAATACTCCTAGTGATGTGGATGTAGTTGAAATATACATGAGTAATGGCTTTCCATGAATGGGTGCCATAATAATAGGAGGAGTAGCCATGTATTCTTTTAATTCTCTGAAGTTGGCTTCACAATTCTCATCCCACTTAAAAGTGACACCTTTGTGGAGCAATTTGGTAAAGGGTTGTGCCCTATCTGCAAGTTGTGACATGAACCTCCTGATAGACTGGAGTCTCCCTTGTAACATCCTCATTTGAATAATATTTCATGGAGGAGTCATCTCTAGTATAGCTTTGACTTTCGTAGGATTGACCTCTATTCCCTTTGCAAAAACAATAAACCCTAAGAGCTTTCCTGATTGGACCCCAAAGGCACACTTCTTTGGATTGAGCCTGAGTTGAAATTGCTCCATTCGATCCAATATCTTTCTTAAGTCATCAATATGAGTAGCCCGTTCTTTGGATTTAGCTAAGGTGTCATCCACATAACCCTCCATGTTTTTATGCATCATATCATGGAATATAGTGGTCATTTATCTTTGATATGTAGCACCTACATTCTTTAATCCAAATGACATGACGTTCCAACAAAAGTTTCCCCATGCGCATGTAAATGTAGTCTTCTCTTGATCTCCAGGAGCAATTTTAATTTGATTATAGCCTAAGAAACCATCCATTAATGAATACATTTGGTAGCCTATTGTGAGGTCTATGATCATTTCAATATTAGGTAGTGGAAAATCATCCTTAGGACATGCCTTGTTTAAGTCCCTGAATTATGTACATATCCTGATAGATTTATCAGATTTAGACATTGGGATCACATTGGAGATCCATCCTACGTAAGCAATGACTTTGATGAATCCATCTTTCAACAATTTCTCTAGCTCTACTTTTACTAGAAATGCAACATGAGGATGCATCTATCTAAGTTTTTGTTTCACGGGTTTGATCCCAGGAGCTATAGATAGATGGTGCATTATCAATTCAGGATCCAGTCAAGGCATATCTATGTAAGACCATGCAAAGTTGATCTTTTTCTCTTTCAGGAACTCGGTGAACTATGTCTTCTCCTTGTTGGTCCTCTCAAATTTGGAACAAATTTGGAGTGACCATGTTAAAATTTTCAGATAAGCTAGGTGAGTACCCTTGAAAATTTGTGTAAGAAGGCTCAGTTAGAATGCTTGTAAGGGTACCCGAATGATTTTCATGAGGTACCAATTGGGAAGAAGGTTCAATACCTTTCATTCACATATGCAGTGGGTTCCAACTCCTAAATTCCAAATCTGACATGTTTAGGGAGTAGTCATTTTGAGGTGGTCGCCTAAATCTACATTTTGCTAAGGTGTCATTTTGCTGTCTGGGGCCTAGTTTTCTTCTGAATATCTTGCATCCTGTTGAGTTTCATAAGTCACTAGATTTGGGAATGTTTTACATGCATATCAAAGAGCTTATGTTTTAGATCTCAAGTCATTATCAATCCATTTGATAAGTTTCCATATTCCCCAAAGTTGGTTGCTTAGAACTGTTTGCATCTTTGTTCTGCTCAGAAATTTGAATAGCCCAGTTTGACAAGTTATAACTTTTGACCAGTTGATTAAATTGAGAAAGTTCCTTTTGTACTATGTTCCAGTGGTCACATAATTCATATTTTCCAGTTTCTAGATCATGATGAATCCATTTGAGCAATTTTCCAGTCTAATTATGTTGCCACTTTGTTAAGTTTCCCAAAGTTGTTGAATGCAGATTTCTGAATACCTTATTTTGAAGGCTTGCATCTTTGATTAGATGGATAGGTATGACATCATGGTGTGTTCCCAAGTATTGTAATCATGACAATGAACCAATATTTCCAGTTTTCAGATCCCTATGAAATCAGATGACAAGTTTTCTAGATCCATTATGTTACTGAATAATTCTGATTTCCTGAGTATTCAAGTATAGAATTGCTAAGTTGTCCACTTTGAGGTCTTGAAAATGTATACCCGGTTGAACATTTTTGATAATTGAGTTGTCCCTCATATTGCAAACATAAGAGTGTACTCACCTGAGGATTTATAGATTCTTGCCAATCTAGTTATTCACTTTTCCAGAGCCTTTCCATTTATGATTTATTAAAGTTTCACTGAAAATGCAGAATTCTGAATTAAATGACATACTTTGAGGTTTCCCTATTTGCACCCGGTTCAAGGTCAAGTGTAATTGGAGGATGTTATTCATTGTAGACCTAGGAGTGAACTCATTTGAAGATTTCCATATTTTGATAAATCCAGTTGATCACTTTGCTTCGATGTTTCCAAATTCAGTTTCTACTTTTTCACTATGTTAAAATTTAGAAAAGTGTTAGGATGCTAATTTTGCAGATTTGTATCAGTTGAGAAGTTTGTTTTCAGAACAAGCTATCTGAGGTTTTGCATTCTATACATGACATTGAATCCAGGTTCAGAGGTCAGGATTCTAAAGATTCATTTTAGTGATTTTGTGAACTCAGTATCAGAGGCAGTTTTTGCAGATTGACAGTGGAGAACAAAGTCAAAATTGCTGAATGGTCATTTTGTAAGAGTGATAACTTTTCGTCTAAAAAAAATTTTCAGGAACCAATCAAGGCATCATGCTTATTACATATGAATGTGTTTTTTGACCCGATGGTGAGGCTTCAGAACATGATTTAGTGATTTTGCAATAACAAATCCAGATGAGATTTATGGTGTTTCAGCATTGGCACCTACACAAGTTTTCTAAAGGCTAAGTTTGCACTGTTATATCTTGTGCCTGAGGACAAATCTGGCAAGGCCTTTTTTCATGTATATTCAATGCTAATGAATGAATCTTTTTGCCAAATGCTAGAGTCAGATTGCTTGTTTCAGTCAGTTTTTGAGACCAGTTCCAGAGGCCAATTGTTATTCTTCGAATCAGTATTATAGAGATATAAAAGTTATTTTAATGGCTACATTAATGTGTGTAGCAGATGAGTTTGATACAGGAGTTTGTGAAAATTTCACTGGTGAAAGGTGAGCAAGAGTCAAATTAATAAGGTTAAGGAAAATCCTCAAGACATAATGGATAGGGAACTGGGCAAATTTAAAGAAGAAGACAAAGATGTTCTATGGTTGGAGATCTATAATTCCCAATTCACTCACAATTATAGTCAATAGGCACTTGGATTCTATGATGGTATCTATGGAGTAGAAATGCCTATAGCTATAGAACAAAGGGCATGCATTTTGAAGGACATGACAAAACTTGATTTGTTGAACCAATCTATCCATAATCTTTCAAATAAGGTGTTCAATCCTTTGGAGTTACTACACGGATTTGTAAATTTGAGAGTTACTCATTTCATATTGATATTCTTGGGCCCCTTGGAAGTAGTGTTGTAGGGATTGTAGAGGTGCTTCCCACTTTGTCCAGCATAAATGATGCTAGTATATTCAGAATTGTGGAAGAAGAAAAGGTTATTATTGATGGCAATATTGGACCTCGCCTTCCTAAATGGTCTAATGCTGAGCCAATCATTGGTTATATTTTGCGGATGATGTGGACATATCCAATGACATACAGATTTGTGATGAAGAAAAGCTATATGAAATGCTTTGTTTGCAGTATATGCTCGAAGCTCATTTGTTGATAAGGCTTTAGAAGTTTTCAAGCATGCAATCCGCAGGTGTAAAGCCACATTCCACAAAAATTTCACAACTCTTGCTATCGGCTAGTGTAAATCCAAGATTCAACAACTTTGCCAGCATACTCCCAGCCCGTGGTGGGCATCCTCCCTGTCTATGCATAGCATAGAAATACAAACCAAACACATGAACTGTTTGGCAGGATACCTTAAGGAGACGCCATCTCATGGAATGATGATTGCAGGATGCAAACAAAATGATTTGTTGTTGAGACTTTAAAAACTTTTAGGCAATGCAATCGGAAAGTGTAATGCCATTTATGCAGGGGATGTAACTAAATTGGCAGTAGAAACAAAGCATGTAAAATCTTTTAAAACCTTGGCAGGTAGTGATAAGATGTCGCGCCACCAATGGAGGAAATCTTCATTTTGCATTATGGGTCTGCGCAGAATAGCAAAGGTTGAGGTTTTTCATTGTTTATAAAACCAAAACAATGACAAGTCAGTTTGTGTCAAAGGCCAGCGTGTTAAGCATGCATTGCTCTAAGAAATCCAAGGGGATTGGCGCCATTAAAGGAGTAGCCAGCATGGATGTTGAAATGTTTTTTGAGAGCCTCTGCATTTAAAATCTGCGCAGAGTATAATACATGGAGGATTTTAAAGATGTTTTTTTTTTAATTTTGCAATGATGAAACCACAGGGGGCTGCATAGGAGATTAAAGGTAAGTTTTCAAATGCATTCAAAGCCAGTATGATCCACAGAGATGCTGCGCAGTCTGTCCAATTTGGAGGAGAAGTTTTTAATGTTTAAATCTTTAAATTCAAAATATAAATCCATAGCAAGGGGCGCCCAGACCACTGGAAGATGTTCATGGTCTCCATTTACAAAGATATGACACCATTGGTGAGCAGTTTCTACAGGAAGCTCTCAGAAAACTTGGAAATGTGAAAACACATTATCCCATATTGCTTGTGCGGTGGCGTTTTTTAGTATTTATATACTAAAGCGCTAACTTCATAGTAAATAAGAGAGCCCAGAGGCTCTTGGCGGGCTCTATGGTGCTGGAGGTTGGAATACATGGTGGAACCCTATATTTTGAGCCCAAATTTGAAAATGCCTTTAAAACCATAAAACTAATTATCCCACATTCATGCCATGGTAGAATTTCAAAATGTTTATAAGCCAAAACAAGAACATGTTAATTTGAAGAAAGATGAGGAGGCTCTCCACGCGCGCACCCAGTCATCTGACGCCTCAATTTCTATGCCTAAAAATGAAGGGAAGTAAATTTTGATGAAAGTGACATGTGGCATTTGGTCGGGTAGTCGCTAGAAGATGACCGCCAGGAGAGATAGCCGCCGAGACTTGGCAACTGACCGCTAGCGGTTAGTCACGAGGTTGCTAACGGTTAGTCGCGAGGTCACTAGATGGAGGAGATAACCGCCATGATGAGGAGATAACCGCCAGTCACGTGGTCGCTGGATGCTGAGGATAAACTGCCAAATGTTGTCACATGGTCGCTAAATGTTAGCAGTTAAGTTAAATGGTTTCAGAGACATGGAGACTGTGTAGTCGCGTGGTCACGAGAAGGTGGCAGTTAGAGTAAAATATTTCAGAGACAATGAGACTAATGCTAGTCACCAGGTCTCTGAATCAGACCATGGTTAGATGAATTTCTTAGGGACTTGGAGACAAAGAGGAAAAGGTGAACCCAGGGTTAAAGCATAGTTAAAGACCAGTTTAGAGTAGCTAACCAGCATATGCCACATGTCAATTTCTGGTGAAGTCTAGGCAAATTGCAAAAAATTGAGAGTTTCAAAGACATTGAAATGTGCACAGGATAATTTTTTAATCTTTTATTGCAAATGCTTGTCAAAAATGCATTCTAGGAGATTTTTTGCAATAACAGATAAGATCAAATTTTCACAGAATGGCAGTCAGATTTGTAGAGGATAAGATCAAACTTTTGAAAAGGTATAAATAATCAGATTTATTTTGAAAGGGCAAGCAGATAAGATCAAATTTTAGATTTGCACAGAATGAGACAAAATACAAGTGTATTTTATTACAAAAATCAGATTTATTGAAGCATTTTGATAGGGTTTATAGTCAAATTTTGAAATCAGATTTTCTCAGAAAATATTCAGATTTAGAAATTTTCTCAGTAGTAGAATAAAAGAGATTTGCGCAAAATGAATTTAGATTTTGAACAGACAAGTGGAGTCAGGCATTAATGAAATCAATCAGATGTTGAAGACTTTGAAGACAAGAAAGATCAGATTTTGGAGATAACAGATGCAAGAAATAAAAAGTAAATGAGTTCAGATATTTTTGAAGAGTGAGAGAAGATCAGATTTTTAGAAGGGGGACAGGTGTATGAAAAGCATGAATTTTAGGGTTTATCTCTCTTCTTTATATTCTCTTCTTCTTTCTGTTATGAGGGTTCCTCTCCTTTGGTCTATTTTTGGGGTTTTTTCCTTGTAGAAGTTCAGAGCAGGTCCCAATGATGTTGAATATATTACTGTGATGTAAATTCCTCATCTTGTCTTAGTCTTTTAAGCTTCTTGTCTGGATATGTTATGACAGAATTTGTTAATGAAATACAGTGTATTTTCTCCTCTTTCAAATTTTCTTGTCTCTTTATACTTTGTTTGTGTTGTAGTATGGTTTGTTTGTAAGGCATTCAAAACATACCTGCTATAAGATAGTGTGTCTAATTTCCTGTGAGTTCCTTTCAAGGAGAGGACTAAGTTTCATAAGCAATTTCAGAGAGAAAAGCATTTTGT
>MU226986.1:940204-964904 GCA_018584345.1 Thuja plicata | reverse complement strand
TATATATATATATATATATATTACAAACAATTTAAATATGAAGATATTATGTGATATATTGTAAAATACATAGTAATATATAATACATATAAAATAATATATAATATATGATATATAATGTAACATTTAATATTAATATATATTATAGAATATTTAATGTAAAATGTATATTATATAATATTAAATATATAATAGATATTATATAATATATAATCTAATATATATTTTTTGATATATAATATGTCATATGAAGGATGGAGAAATGGGAGGGAGAAAGGGGAGGGAAAATTTAAAAATCAAAATTCTGTCGGCATTTTTGGGTACCCGAAAATATCGGGTACCCGATTAGGCTCGGTATTGCTTTGTGCACCAAACCTACATGGTCAACTATACAAATGTCACAAAAACATGTTTTTCCCCTATTTCTCTGAGTTCCAGACTTCGACCATGTAGCTGATGACTTTTTTCACCCAAATTTGATGAAACGAAAAGGGTATCTTAAGGAGATTATCAACTTTCTATCAATATAATTGCTGTCAAATTTTGAATTCGGTAAGTAATTATTAGTTATTTTCTAATTGAGTTACCTCAAAAGTGTTGATTTATATATTGATTGAAAAATGACTATAACTTTCAGACAGTATAACATTTTTGAAATCCAAAAAATGCATCACATTCTATGCTTTGCCTACTATAAGGGAATTTTTTTTTTTTTATAATTTCATAAATTTTTCAATGAGTTAAGGTGGTCAGACACGAGAGTTTTCTATTTTGAAAATGTTGTAGCAGAAAATTCATAATTAATTATTTTTTTTGGAATAAAATTACAAAAAATATGCATCACATCTGGGCATGAGTCTACTACTTATATATAAAATCTTATAATAAAATATTATCATTTGATTATGATTAAGGTGGTCATACATACACCTACTTCTTATTTTTTTCCTGAAATTTTTGTACTGCTGCAATGAAATCTATACTTTTCACCAATCATATTAATTTTTTTTCAAAAAATGCCTATTATTTTAGAAACTAAATTCAATTTTCTATGGATTCTATTCTTCCAACTTTTTGATAGTAGGTTGATAGCTAGTTGAAATTTTCACGTCAAGTTGACTAACCCTGATTTTCTAATTTTTCATTTCCACTTAAGGGCATAGTTTGGCCCCTCATGATCTTGCACATACCCATGACTGTGTTGGATCAAAATAAGGTCTACAAGTTATATCTCCAAGGTAGTCAAACATGTTTTGACTTCTCCAATGCATTTCCACAAATCAGCCTCATACAATTGTATCGATCCCGTAAATGCCAAATAAACACTTCCATAACCTCTATTCCATGTCATCATATCATCAAATATCATTTCACTTATTATACCACTCACCAATCTGGGATCAACCAATCGGTTCTCAAGAACACAAGTGTTCTTACCTGTCTTTGTGTCTGTGACATCAAAAACTCTCTTACCGATCAACCAATTGAGTTGTGGTTGGAACCACACATAAATATAAAAAAAATTATGCTAAACTTGTGATCACTCCTGATGATTCCACTTCTACCATGATCACCACCAAAGTATTGTCCTCATTATCTACCATTGTTTTGGACTTGGCCAATTTCCTGTATTACCGATTATGGATCCTTCTTACCGATTGTGTGTTTACTTCACCTATTATATTTCATGACTATTCTGACCTAGTTTCCATTAATGAAAACCAAACAAGTGACTCCTTATGACTACACCAAAAATCCATTAGAATGACAACAATCTCTGCCTTTGGCATTGATGGTAAATACATGCTAATTTCTCATAATTGTGTAATCACTATCGCCATACAAGATCATAGAAAAAGAATATATACACCACCTTATGGCTCCCCATTGTTATATATAGCATAGACTAATATAAATAATTCTTCCCCTCTACATATACTCCCCCTTTGATAACAATGCCAAAGGTACAAAAACTAAAATATGTATAATAAGACAAATATTACTTACGTCCTGTCAAATATCATCTTGAAATTTATCTTTATTGATTGCAAGGATGTCTCCCATGTCTCCTGCAAGTATCCTGAAGCAATAATTTTGTCAAGAAGAATAGAATAAATCTATTCCATGTTGTCTAGAGTGCTCATGTATGGTAAGGCAAGTATGTATTCTACCTTCCTCACATTCTACTGCATGACCTCCACTATAGGTGGTAAGTAGGATTTAAGTTCCAGTAGGGTAATCCTCTTGTTGTCTTTCTCATGCTGGATCTTCTTTATCTTGTGTGAAATTTGCTTCACCTAACCACTCAAAGTATTGACTAAGCTTGAAATAGGATCAAACTGACCTATTAAGCTCTCTAGCTCCTTTTGAGCTTCAACTCTATTCTACTCCAAGTCTTTGAAAAAATCATAATGTTGTGAAAATTTAGTAAACAACTCTCCTGCCTCAGCCAATGAAGACTTGACTTCCTTCACAAGACCCATCAACTTGTTCCAATTTCCAATAATATTTTCCATCATCTTACGTATCATCTTCTTCTCTAAGTTATCTTCTATAATTTTTACAGCTGCTATATGCAAATCTGGGCCTTGATAAAAAAAATTCTTAATCAGAGTATCCATCTGATTAATCATAGAATCTTCTTCATCATAATCTACCTTAGGTACTAAATCATTTATAATGTCTCTAGCTTTCCTTAAGACTCTTGTCTTCTTCTTATATCTCAACTCGCCTCTTTTAGCATTTTTATTCAATTGTTCTGAGTATTTGATTGGTTCCTTAGGCTTCAATTTGGTTATGTCTACTGGTGTGGTAAGTGTTTCTTCCTCTTCTAATTCCTCTTTTTCTTCTCCTTCAAGAACAGCCAAAATTTTCTATTTATTCTCTTCACTTAACTCACCAAGACTCAATTTTATTTTTATATTAATTTCTTCTTCAGTCTCTTTCTGAGTATCCTCTTGTTGACTCTCTAAAAATTTCTCATCTTCCTTCTCATAAATCAATTCCTCTACATGTTTCATAGGAGATGGTTAGGAAGAATCCTCTTTACCTATAATTTCTACTATCTCAACCTCATCTCCATCGGTTTGTGATAATCCAACATTTTGTAGTTCAATGTTCTGCACTAGTTTAGGGACATCAAGAACAACATCCCCAATTAACTGATCTACAAAAAATGTCATCTACCTGCATATGTTCATTAGATGCTTCTTGAGATTTTTATTCTTGAGCTACTACCTCCTTTATCTTTAGTACCTTCTTCCATGCCTCAACAGTTTCATTATGTATATTTTGGGTGTCATCAATTATAATCCTTGCTTCTCTACCCTTTATTTTGAATTTCTTCTTGTGATCTTCAATCATTATCTTGGCATCTTCATAACATAGTTCTTCTAGTTAGAGAAAGTGATGACTATGAAGACTCAGCTGGTGGATTCTGAAGCTTTCTGAAGTCTTTGCTCTGACTTTGGTGCTGGCGGTCTTTCTTTCTGTTTTCTTTCCAGCGTTTCTTTTGTTTTTTGTCTTGTATGTAACTATTGCCAAATCTGGGTTTTGACCCACTGTAGACCACTCCCCTCCTTGGGACTGTCTGTTGTTCTTTGGGCTTTTTTGCCTTTCCTTTCTATGCTTTGTTAAAGGGTTTCGGGGTTCCCTTCAAAACCTGCTTTTACCATAATCAAAAACATAGTTCTAGTTACACTTGATCTAATGTCCTCTCTATAATTTATCTGTCCAACTACAATGTTGCACTTCATCTAGCATCTATCGACTGATATAGTTCATTGGGAATGCAAGAATTAACCTATAAAGGTTTTCTATAAAATTTGTGAAAATGATACACAATGGAATCTTCTAATTTCTTCTTGTATTCATCACTACCCAAGGTGTATCTTTTGCCAACTGTGTCTAATCTACCATTATCCACAATACCTTTTGCAATATGATCAATAGAAGGAGCCTTTTTTGTCTCTCCACTCTTTTTGAGTTCATAGGAATCCTTATTAGATTCTGTCCTTTCTTCCTCATCCTCTTTAGTTTCCTTCTAATCACCCTTCTCCTTTATGGATTTTCTCTTAATATTGTATGTATTCTTCATAGTAGGATTACTTTGACCTTTCTTCCTTGTTGGTTCCACATTTGACTTAAATTCCTTTATCACTGGTTTTCTATGTTTGTTCTTCAACTTTGCATAAGTTGAAGGAATGTTAGCTAATGAGTCTTTAGTTTCAGTTGTAGCAGTGCAAGATGTTCGTGCTTCATCACTGCCAATTTTTTTCTCTAGGTTAGATAACATTCTCCTTGTTTTCCTCTCAATGACTAGTTTCTTCAATTCCATTTGAATTTTGGAAAAGACTTCATCCTATGTGCCAAATCTATGTGCTTGTTTGTCTAAAGGTTTTGTGAACAATTCATCAGCATGTAGAGTTACTAAATCACCCTCTACTTCATACCCCATAGGTGAAAGCCAATATGTCCTAGGTTAAACTTCATGCATAATGCATGTATTAGTGTTTACTAGGAATAAAATATCATTTTTGTACTTTTGTATACTACTACCTGGAATCCTTTCACATTTATGCATCTTATCTTGGAAATATTTGAAATATCTCGACATAACATTGTTAAATTTATCATTCCATTCCTTTATGAATTCACTTACCTAAACAAGTTCCAATTTATCCTTTGACCATGTAACTTTACTTCTATTGGGGAAGAAATTTTGGACATAGAAAAACATGCATACTAGTAGGGCACCATACTTAAGTGACTAATTCTTATCTTTCTTTACCCTTTCCATATTTTCCATAAACTGACTCCTGATCATCTCACATAGATGATACATTGAATCATCTTTAACAATCTGATAGGAAACATGGATAGAATGACCACACACACTTTTAAAATGATTTGACTGGTAAACTCTATATCCTATTACCATGGATGCAAAGCAAACTTACTTGTCATCAATATCATCAATTTTCATTACACTGCCATCTTGTTTGGATTTTGTTAGCCCAGTAACCAAATGTGTGGCCAACGTTCTCAATGTACATTCAAGTCCTTGTGCATGAAACCTTGAAACCCTATGAATCATTGTCTTAGAAATTTTGTGTGGTATTTCCAGCCATATAGATTGAGCATGAAATCTTCTTAACACATAGAGAATCCAATCAGGATGGATTTCAGTGGGAATATCCACCACATATGTTAAAACATTCACTTCTAGATGTTTATGTTCATCTTTCAACACACCATTGATGGACATACCATTATACTCTTCATTGATTGCTTCAGCTCCCAATTCTTCAATTTTTAAATGGATATAGAACCTAACATATTTGATCAATGTCACTCTCAGAGGAATAGTGTATAGGGCACCATTCATATCAATCTTGATCGCTTTGACTAAATGGAGTTTGAACACGGGTTGAGGCTTCTCTATAATGTTAACTAGAATAGGACTATTGTTTTTCTTTTCCATTTGAATCAACTACAACATCACACAAATCTAACTAAAAAAAAATTGATAACTTGCAATACATCGGTTAGGGATTCACAAAAACTCGATAACAATTTAGCTCGAAACATCATCTCAAAAGTAACCATTTCACACTATAGCTCAAGATAGCTTTTGAATGCTCGAATGAAAGTAAAGGTGCAAAATTAAATCACTTTTCCACTATTTATCATTTGAGAAATAGACATTTCACACTTCAATGATAGGAATAATTTCATGTCCCCGGTTAACACATATCCACTGATTGGTACTCAACGAACATTTATCACTGATATCAAATAGCTATATATCATGAAATCTCACTACGATCAACACAAAATCTCTAACAACCTCAAAGTCTTTAGAAAAACCAAAATCATAGAAATTTACACCATAATATGCATATGAGTCTTACCGCTCTTGAATCGAGGGGATCAGTAATATAATTTTCTATAAGTGCCACAACTAAGAAAATAACATGCTTAGTTTGAAGAAGAATCCTTTGTACCAGAGGATGGTGGATTCCCTTCAAGTTACTCAAACTCTTCTTGTTTCTCTTATTTCTATTAGGATTAAGTAATACTGAGAGGGGGGGTGAATCAATATTATAACACTTTAATTTGAAACTTAACAACTTCAAGCTTAACCATGCAATTATTGAAATATGAATAACATACACATAAAGTAAACAACTCATAACACCATGATTTTTTCACTAGGAAACCCTTGCCAAGGGAAAACCTTAGTGGGGATGATACCCAAAAATGATGTACTAAAAAGTATAGTGTCCTTGTTAGGAGACCTATCCCTCTTAGAAGATAAATATTACATTTAGTACATATTCTTGTTAAAGGATAGAAACCTTTTTAAGGGTATACAAGGAGCTCACTGCTCTTACAAAATAAAATGTCTCTTACAAAGATTTATAAATATGGACTATTATAAGCATTTTCTATGATAAATTAGTATTAGTTAAATCTTGCAACATATGTTGTATGATTCTTATATCACAATGCATCTATACATTCCACACATATCTTTGCATCATAAAAAAACTTTACTTATATACTCAATGTCAATGATTCTTCTAGTCATCCCACAAGTACATCACAAAATGTGCTCAACACTTAACCAAATAGAAAATACATAGTTGGAGATCATACATAAAAAAAAGAGGGTAGAACCCAATTCAAACCCAAATTAGCACTTTTGGTTTCCGCAAAATACTCCCTTAATCATCGCGACTACTCATCTACCCTGTATTACTACTGCATTGTCTTCGCATAACATCATGTTGTAACTCTCTCAAGTCATCTCCAAAAGGAAAATGACCTTAATTGGAGGTATATTAAATCCCATATTATACTCCTCTAAGTTTGCATGACTTAGTTCAATGCATGCTATGCTCTCTAATCAAAACTGTGTAACTGTACCCAGTTAACTACTTCTTGGACTTAGTCATTTTACAAAACTAAATTTCCAAAACTAGATTGTACTTCAAGTGACCATACCAATGAGTAGTGTTTCCATAAATGACAACCTCTATTCCATGTTGATCAGGCCACTTGCCAACAATCTCCCCCTTTTGCATTGATAGAAACACTTAGTGAAAAATGACTAAGTTCTCAATACCAAACTACTGACTAAGTGCATTTTTCATACTCCTTACTCCCCCTTTGACATCAATAGAAAATGTATAACTATATATAGACCAAAATTGCAGGACTACTCATCAAAAATTCATATCATGTGAAGTACATCTTGGAAAGAGGTTTCCAATATTTCTGCCTCTTCTATCCAGGTCTTCACCAAGATCTGACCAACATGAATCAAACCATTTAGATAAAAAGATGAAATTTCAGCGACCTTAGGTTATGTAAGAATGTCTTCAGTAAGAGCCTTCTTCCCTGTCTCCATATATGAAAGGTGTTTCTCTAGAATTGATAGTTTCAGAGTGATTATACTCCTCAACACACCAAATCTTACAAACCCTCTCCCTTTCTTAGTCTCAAGAACACTAACTTTGTCCAACAACTTGGACACTACCTTATCCAACTCAATGCCAGTTTGTGAGGAGGACCCACAACTCTTTACCATTTCATATAGTTTCCTTTTGTCATTATCAATTATGCCATCTAAACTCTTCAAGTGCACAAGAGGATTTATACAGTAGCTGTATACCTTCCTTCCATGAATTATGCAAGACTTTACTTCAGTAATAATGGTATCCAACATAGTCAAATCCCAATTTATCGACTTTCATACCTCTTTTAGCTTCTTTTCCATGTAATATTTTCTATCTCTAAATTTTGTGGCCTTCTCTAAAGAGTCAAAGTGAATATCAAATTTATAAAGGACAATTTTCAAGTTATCCACTGTATCACCTCCTTGAAAAGTGAAAGCTACGGGTAGAAGTTTGTTGACATTATCAAATGCTCTTTCCAATACCTTTGAGTTCTTCTATGCTATATGTTCTGATCTCTCCTTTGTATTAACAAAGGCTATGTATGATAAATTCATCAATTAATCCTCATCCATACCATCAACATCAGTATTCATAGGTTTATCACTACTTTCCAACAATAAAGTTGAAGAAATAGGAATAGATACATTTGTTTCTTGTTTTACTTCAACCTTAGTTTCTGATTCCTTCTTATCCACAACTGAACTTTCTTTAAGGTCTTTCTTTGTGACTTCTTCCTTCTCTATCTCAATCAGATTGACTACACTCTATTCACCACTTCCATCTACCTCAGTAATAATATATACATTCCCTTTAAAAGGGTCACTTATATACTATGAAGTGTCCAAAGAAACATGCACACCAACAACAAAGAAGTTTGGTTTCTTAATTGTGCTGAAAAATTGACTTCTATCATCTTCATCCTTAGATGTTTCAATGTTTATTTCTGTAGGTTTTTAGGACTCTCCTCTCATAATACTTTTGGGCATAGTAGTCTTGGGCTTAGGAGGTGAAGGCTTTTCTAGTTCAGTTTCCATTAGTACCTTGTCAATAAGCTTACAGGTTTCTTCAATGACTTCATCATACTTCCTCCCCATGATCTTTATCAGTCTAGCTTCAATTGTCAGTAGGGGTATTGGTACTCTCAAAATTTTGCAGAGATTTGGAGTAACCAATTAAAAATTTCTCTAAGACACAAGGTGAGTACCCTAAAAGGTTTTTGAAGAGGCCTACTTTAAGTGCAAATAAAAAAGAGACCTGGTGATTGTTATGTGAAACCACCTGGGGAACATGCGCACCACCTATCATGGAGTAAATAGAGTGGGTTACAACTTCCATAGGTAAGATTTGATATGTTTTTGAGACAGCTGTTTAGAGGTGTTTGCCTAAATTTGCACTTGTGCACATATCCAGTTTTATCAAGTGACCCACTTTGGCATTTTATAGCTTTGGCCAGATTGATAAGCATGATGTAGAAAATGCTCCGAGATGTTGTCGAAATGAAAGTGAATCTCCATGCCCATTTTTAGACCCCTATGAGTTCATATGAAATTTTTTCCAAAGCCATTCTATTTGCAATTAATTCTGGTTCTCAGAATGTGCATGGCAGAAATAGCAAAGTACCCTACTTTAGGGTCCCATAGTTTGCACATGATTGCATGTCATGAGGAATTGAGTGTTCCCCTATACTATAAACATGGAAATATTCCTGCATGAATATTTTCAGACCTGAGCCAATCCATCTGGTTACTTTTCTCAGTCGATTCCAAATCAAGTTTATACAATTTTATTGATTTTGAAATCAGAAAGTTAGTAAGAGGCTAAATTTGGGGATTCATATTGATTGAATAGTTCATGAACAAAACAATCTAAATTAAAAACAAATTCTCCATATGTAAGTGAATCTATATCCAAGGTTTCAGATCATGATGATTTCACTTGATGTCTTTGTGAAGTCAAAACCAAAAGCAATTTATGCAGATTGTTAGTGTTGACAGGGCTAAATTTATAGAACATTCACTTTCAGAGGGTTTTGACTTTGTATCAAATAATTTTTTTGAGAGGAAAGTTGTGGATCTATACTCCTTGTATGTAAGTCCACTACCAGGATTAATGGCAGAATCTCAGATTGAAATTTAGCATTTTATCAGGATACATTTTGGGAATGGTTTCAGATTTGTGCAAGCATGTGTATTTGTGGAAGAGTACAATGACCCACTTTGAATATTAATATCTCGTAGCCTTGATAAAGTCAAGTAGATCTGGATGGTGATCATACTCAGGTATCATGGGTGAGAAATCTTTTCGGTTCACTTGACTCCACGAGATCATTCGGTCATTTTTCCAAGCCAAGTCTAGAGGCCAATTATCCATTTTGGGTCACAATACAAGAATATTCAGAAGTTGATTTTAACAATCACCCACTTGATGATTTTTGTTCCAGACACATGAGTATTGCATTAAAATTGTGTGAGATTAAAAAATTGATTTCATTTTGAAAATTTTTTAGGTCGGGCTTCACAATGGGACCCTACATTCATCATAATTAAAGGGCAGGATGATCAGGCATTAAATAAGATTTTATTTAAATCATTTCTAATGATTTAAATAATACTCTTAAATGATATTCTTGCACATAGCTAGTCATTTGGTTGTTGAGAATGGTTGGAAAGAGGAAGCATTTGGTGGGCACATTTTCTAAAGCCGCGGAGGAAAAGATTGCATAATGGGATTCACAGGTAAGCACCTGTAGAGATGAAATGAGTAGAGACATTGCACAAATAAAATTTGTAGGAAGCTCCCATTCATTTGAATTAATGAAACACTCCATAAAAGCTTTAGAAACATTCAAGAAAATGGTGAATTGGCAGGTGTAATGCCCAGCTCCACAAACCTACCAACATCCTCCCAGTCCGCAGTAACTCTGAAGTAAAAGCATAGAATATGATTTAATAGTGAAAAGAGACAAAAAAAATAAAAAAATGCAACATGTAAAAGCATAGAAATCTCATGGATGATCTAAAAAAAATACCATGATTAGAAGACAACACTATTCCTTTGTGCAAAAGGGATCATTTGAGTATGTTATTTGCATCCATCTTTACCAATGACCTCTCTTCTATGTAAAATTGGAAGCTCTCAAACAAATCATGGATATTTATCAAAGCATGATGGATAGGGAATTATTGTTAAATATTGTTGTTACAAAGTATCTTGTAGATTTCAATGTAAAATTCTAGCATATTATAAATATACAAGAATTATGTTGAAGCATAGACAAGGGACGCAACCATCTAGCCTCCATTCTCCTCTCGCGCGCTAATGGAAGATTTGAAGCGGTATGTGGACATGTAGAAAAAAAGATGAGGGTAAAAAAAAAGCACATAAACTATTATAAAATACCTCAAATAAATGTGATCTCATGAATTTCGTGTTGTGGATTGTGTGAATGTGGAGACAAGATAGGGCACACGGGTTGTTTGGCAAAGGGCCTCAAATAAATTTGTTTTCATGGATTTCTGCCATCATCCAAAGGAAAGTTGTGCATGGTTTCCTGCACAGGAACTTCTCTAAAGGTGAAGGAGGTTTAAAAAAAATTACAAGTAATTGCAATGAGCAAGAGGCTGCATGGAGTTTGGAGGAGCTACATGGGCTTCCAAGGGATGTTGCACAGGTTCTCAGAAGGATGATGTGCAGATTATATTGGTTGAAAAACATCAGAATATTTCAAGAAAATTCTTTGGCAGGTGTAAATCATATACAAGGAAACACATGGGAGATGAATATGAAACAGTGCATGGTATTATAGAAAAGTTGCACTAGGAAATGGAAGCATACATAAGGTAAGTTCCATTCAAAATGGTTTGCAATAACGTGGAGTCATTCACAAGGTACGTGAACTACTTAGCAAAATGTGAAGGGGCTGCGCATGGAGTTTATGAACATGTGTATGGAAACTTTAAAGAAAATGAATTGCTAGGTGTAATGCCCAACTCCACAACCTTTTCCATATTGTCAAGTGTTGCGCAGGTTAGAAGGATGGGTAAACAAGGCATGGACATGGTGTGTGAACTATTTGTCTATATTTTATAAGAAATTTGGTCTTGTATCTTGCTATGTATTGCATAGGGAGTTAGCAGAGATGCTAGCACCAATGGAGGAATAGACAAAGCACGTGAACTATTCTTAAAAATGCATGAGAGAAATGTGGCGATGAAAATCGTGCACAAGAAGCGTGGAAGTTTGCAATTTGGGCATTTATCCCACATGCGTCGGGCCGTGAAGTCTTTGTTGTTTTTATATGCCAGTGCATGTATGGATTGGAAAGTAAAGAGCCAAGAGGGTCATTGGCGGTCCCTTGCCCAGTGGGATGCTACTTTCACCAGAGGTAGCTGCAACCATATTTTGACGTGCAGCAAGAGTAAGCTTTAAAAAAATTACAAAAAAAATCCCACATTGATGGGAAAATAGACATCCAAGATGTTTAGAAGGAACAACACACATGTAATAATACAAACAAAGCGTCTCAGGGCTCTAGTAATATGAAGAAAGGGTCTCAAGGCTCTAGAAGACGTTTATTAGGTGGAGCTCCTTAGTAACCTTGCCTGTCTAGGTGGACGACCTCAGTGGAAGAAAAATAGTTTTGGTGGGGCCCGCGGATATGACATGGCAGACAATGTGGCAACACAAGCAGCAGATCATGCATGAATCTCGAGGCAATACAGTTTTGGTGGGGCTCGTGGATATGACATGGCAGACAATGTGGCAACACAAGCAGCAGATCATGCATGAATCTCGAGGCAATATAGATTAACGGTAGGCACAATGCCTTAGCCTAGAGATGATCAAGATGATCTCATTGAGACATTTCACTTGCGCGACATGTGTCAAGGCTGATAGTAGGGCGCAGGTAGGTAGACCTAGGTGGTGGTGATGTGGCGGGCATGCAAGAAGGACATCATAGATGGGTGTGAATCCTGAGGTGAAGAAATCAATGGCTGGCGCAATGGCATAAATAACATAAATAAAGATTAAAGGGCTTAAATGAAGAAGATGGTTTGCAGAGAATACATTAAGGTGTAAAATTATAAGGTGAGGCCTATAGTATTAAGGATAGGTTTGCAAAGGTAATAAAAGTAATAGTAAATTGTCATATTAAGTTTCCATAGACTTAAATTTTAAAAGCAATTATATTAAGTCTAAAAAGCATTGGAAGCATGATTATTTTCTGCACGGGAGGTTTTGAAGATTAAAAAGATCAGATTCATGGTGAGAGGAGGAGATATTTTCCAAGCAAGTGAAAAGGGGGGAAAGTGTTTTTGAAAGATCAGATATGATATTCAGAAAGAAGTAAATGTGGCAACTAGAGGGGAAAATTTGGTTTTCATATATATTGGTCTTTTTCACTTAACAAGGGTTCCAATTTCTTGATCTCCACAGAGAGTTCAACAGGGTTTGGCTCCAGGAGGTTCATTTATTTTGGTCCCAATGGGGATATAGAAGAGATTGTATCATTTTGTATTTAGATAAAATAGAAAGTTCTTTTATCTTTTGCATATTGTTGACGTGGTATGTTTCAGGTCAAATTAGAACATGTACATGATTTTTCATACTTAATGCAATTATTCCATCTTCAAGTCTCTCCTTGGTGTTAATCTTGTGAGTTTTGGATTTTTTGATTAATTGCATAGGGTTACGTATGTATATACCATTATTCTTCAGTTCTGATCTAGGATAAGATTAAATGATGTTGTAGATATGGCATAGACTCATTTGACTTGTCTACAGAAGGATCTTATAAGTATTGGCTGGCCTGGATTGATTGTGTTCATGGCTTTAATTTTTTGACAGTAGTTGGTTCATGTTTTCTATATTTTTATTTGAGATATGCCCAATGGATAAGGCATTGATCAAGGATTAGTAAATTTTATAGAGATGCATGCCTGGTTAGGTTTAGGCTATATTCTGCAAGCTTAAATGTAAAATCCAATACATCCTATGTTTTATGTAGTTGTTGTGTTCTACCAATCTCATGCTCGACTTCATGGTCGACGTTCAATGGGTAATTATCCGGTCACCTAGTATCTCCCGGTTGTGTTGAGATTATATGAGATCTTTGCTTGATTGATGTCATACAGAATACTTGAAGGCATTAAAGGGTGTCCCACACTTGGTTTTGCATAACCTAAAGCATAGAAGGATTGTTCCATATCCTTGTTAATTGGTCATTTTCATTCCTTTGAATAATAGTTGGAGTTGGCTGCTCTTAAAGATCTATAGCAAAATGAAAAGGTTGTTGTCCAGTAGTTGTAGCATAAAACAAACCAACAAAATGGTGACTCTGTTGGGGAAAGAGAGGAAAAAGTATTGCAAAACCTTTCAAAGAGTCTCTAGTGTTATATTGTCATAAATAATGCAGGTTTATCAAGTTGATCTAGACTCCTGGCCTGCTTATTATAAATCCAGTCATTTCTGCCATATCTATTTGAGGATAGAGTTATCAATGTTTGTTAATCTAAAATTTATTTAGATCATAGTTAATCGGCCTGGTTCTTATTATGAAAGAAGATTTGTATCTCTTCTTTGTTAAAAGTGTGTCAAAACCCATTGATTTGTTGAAACTCTGCTATCTGTGTGTAAATCCAGACTTGTCTATGATATAGATATGTTTTATACATTCTCACAGGAGTGAGCGACAACTTTGAAAGATCTCTGCACCAGTGTACATTTAAATGAAAGAAATTTTATGATCAATTGGGATTACTTGCAGCAAAGATTTAGTAGATGCTTAAAGATTCAATGGTTGAATGATCGAATCAGAAAGAAATAAAAGAATGACAACAACAAAAGAATTTACCCAGGTATTCCTCAAAGTTTTGTGAGACAGTTTGGTTCCTTACTAGGTGAAGAAGTCACAAAAGAAAGAAAAACAAATCTAAAGTTTCTATCGTACTTCTTGTTTTAAATTTCAGTGATCAAATCAGAAGTATGTTTTTGTTTTGAAGTCAATGGTTGCATAAGTTGGATAGAAGTTTGTGAATGAGAAGATGTATCATTAATAAATAGTGCAATGGAGTATCCCATGTCAATGGATCAAGATATGTTTCATAGATCTGAAAATTACTAGGAAGATCTTGAAGAAATTAATAATGATATTGCATTATTTCATCAAAGAATCCAAGACGAAGCCATTTTGTTTTTGAGAACATATGTAGGAAAGAGAAAAGAAGAATCAATACATTGGTTTTATGAAAATTTTTGTAATGCATATGATAATCTTCTAGAAGGTGTTGAACCTCAAGAGTGTATATATATTTATTTTTTATTAGAGCTTTGTATGCATGAATCAGTAAATTGGTCTACGTCCCGTAGAGAAGAAGGCATTGAACTTGTTAAAAAATGGATAGATTCGATTGAGAAATCTGAATCTGAAAGTGCTGATGATGCTGACTCTAGTTGTGATGAGGATGTTGATTATGATGCTGATAGTGAAGTAGATGAATATTAAGATGCTGAGGATGAATCTATAGTTGTGAATGTTTCTGTTGTATTTATGGATTTGTTTTCTTATCAGCATAATAGGGAAGTTTTCTTGTCTCACTTTAAGGAAAATTTGTATGAACAACAAGAGGATGATTATGATGTAGATGTAATTTGTTGTGATGAATCCTTTGCACAATAATACATGAGCCAAGACGTTTCAATCCTTGTTCCCAATGGGGAAGATATTTTCAGCAATAAAGGAGAGGTTAAAGGTAATGAAAATGAAGTCCAGTGTTCACTAAGCAGTGAAAAAGTTTCAGAACTCTTAGCTGCTTATTTTTGGAGGTATGCACCTACTGTAGACTCTAATTTACAGTACTTGGTTGATATATTCTTTGACAATGATGAAATTCTAATGGGTGTGAAGTGTCAAACATATGTTGATTTTTCCTTCCCTACTTTTGAGTGAAACAATGTGCAAGATCAAAGTGCACGTAAGTGTGAAAATTTTTCTGAAGTTGTATATGATGAGTATAAGGACTCGTACACTAATATAATTTTTGACTCAGATGGACTTGACATGAGAGAATCCAGTGTTGACCTTTCTTTTGAAGAAAATGATAAATCTACATGTGTGTTCTCATATTTGCAACTGATGAATGAGCCACTATTTGATGATACATTTTCAGATTTGGAGGATGTTGGTAAAAGTTGTGATCAACAAGATGTCTCCAATATTGTGCAATCAAGTTTTTATTTGGGTAGTTTCCAAGTTGCTGTTATGACTGAGATTCATTCTTTTGCGCAACCAAATGTCCAAAATATGTCTGATTCTAGCTATTGGATTGAATTGAAATATTTTTCTTCTTAGCTGGTTAATGGTTGTAAAGAATTTAACAAATTTATGTTACATAGTGATCAACACTATCAATATCTTGGTGTTTTCTAGACACCTAATAACATTGAGAATGCTGATTTTTGTTTATATGCCATGCTCATAAGAAATTGCAGCATGATTGATCAAGCATATGACGGTGGTGATTTCATTTTACTTTTGGTACATGGAGATGAAAATCATATATTTGACAGAGGTGAATGTTGATTTCAGTTTGGTGGTTTTGGGCCATTTGTAAATAATGTATTGGTTTTATAGTCACTTTGATTTCAGTTGTGTTTGGTGTTTTGAATTTTTAATAAGGAACCCAGTTTTGGGAAGTCAAGAGAAGTAATCTATTTTTTTTGGGTGGTCTTCTCAACCAAGAGATACTAGATCCTCTAGATGCCCGCAAGGGGCATGCGTCCCTAGACGAAGCCACTGTTGGTACTCTCAAAATTTTGCAAAAATATGGAGTAACCAATTAAAAATTTCTCTAAGGCACAAGGTGAGTATCCTAAAAAGCTTTTGAAGAAGCCTATTTTAAGTGCAAATAAAAAGAGACCTAGTGATTGGTATGTGAAACCACTTGGGGAACATGTGCACCACCTATCATGTAGTAAATATAGTGGGTTAAAACTTCCATAGTTCATATTTGATTTGTTTTTGAGACAACAGTTTAGAGGTGTTTGCCTAAATCTGCACTTGTGCACATATCCAGTTTTATCAAGTGACCCACTTTGGCGATTTATAGCTTTGGCTGGGATGATAAGCATGATATAGAAATTTATCCACGATGTTGTAGACATGAAAGTGAATCTCCATGCCCATATTTAGACCCCTGTGAGTTCATATGACAAGTTTTCCAAAGCCATTCTATTTGCAATTAATTTTGATTCTCAGAATGTGCATGGCAGAAATAGCAAAGTACCCTACTCTAGGGTCCCACAGTTTGCACCTAATTTCAAGTCATGAGAAATTGAGTGCTCGCCTATATTGTAAAAATGGAAATATGCTTGCATGGAGATTTTCAAACCTGGGCCAATATATTTCATTAGTTTTCTCAGCCGATTCCAAATCAAGTTTATGCAATTTTATTGATTTTGAAATTAGAAAGTTGGTAAGAAGCTGACTTTGGGGATTCATACTGATTGACTAGTTGATGATCAGAACAAGCTAATTGAAAAAAAAATTCTCAGTATGTAAGTGAATTTATATCCAGGGTTTCAGATCATGATTTTTTCACTTATGTCTTTGTGAAGTCAAAACCAAAAGCAAATTATGCATATTGTTAGTGATGATTTGGTTAAATTTACAAAACATTCACTTTTAGAGGGTTGTGACTTTGTATCAAATAATTGTTTTGAGAAGCCAGTTGTGGATCTGTACTCCTTGTATGTAATTCCACTACCAAGATTAATGACAAAATCTTAGATTAAAATTTAGCATTTTATCAAGATACATTTTGGGAATGGTTTCAGATTTGTGCAAGTATGTGTATTTGTGGAAGAGTACAATGGCCCACTTTGAATATTAATATCTCGTAGCCTTGATATAGTCAAGTAGATCCGGATGGTGATCATACTCAAGTATCATGGGTGAGAAATCCTTTTGTTTCACTTGACTCCATGAGATCATTAGGTCAATTTTCTAGGCTAAGTCTAGAGGCCAATTATCAGTTTTGGGTCACAATACAAGAATATTCAGAAGTTGATTTTAATAATCACCCACTTGATGATTTTTGTTCCAGACACATGGGTATTGCATTAAAATTGTTTGAGATTAGAAAATTGATTTTAGTTTGAAAAATTTTTAGGTCGGGCTTCACAATAGGACCCTACATTCATCATAATTAAAGGGCAAGATGATTAGGCATTAAATAAGATTTTATTTAAATCATTTCTAATGATTTAAATAATACTCTTAAATGATATTATTGCACATAGCTGGTCATTTGGTTGTTAAGAATGGTTGGAAAGAGGAAGCATTTGGTGGGCCCATTTTCTAAAGCCGCAAAGGAAAAGATTGCATAATGGGATTCACAGGTAAGCACCTATAGAGATGAAATGTGTAGAGACATTGCACAAATAAAATTTGCAGGAAGTTCCCATTAATTCAATTCCCATTCATTTGAATTAATGAAGCACTCCATAAAATCTTTAGAAATATTCAAGAAAATGGTGAATTGGCAGGTGTAATGCCCAGCTCCACAACCCTACCAACATCCTCCCAGCCCAGAGTAACTCTGAAGTAAAAGCATAGATCATGATTTAACAGTGAAAAGAGACACAAAATGCAACATGTAAAAGCATAGAAATATCATGGATGATCTGAAAAAAATACCATGATTAGAAGAAAACACTCTCCTTTGTGCAAAAGGGATCATTTGAGTAGGTTATTTGCATCCATCTTTACCAATGACCTCTCTTCTATGTAAAATTGGAAGCTCTCGAACATATCATGGATATTTAGCAAAGCATGATGGATAGGGAATTATTTTTAAATATTGTTGTTACAAAGTATCTTGTAGATTTCAATGTAAAATTCTAGCATATTATAAATACACAAGAATTATGTCGAAGCATAGGCAAGGGACGCAACCAACTAGCCTCCATTCTCCTCTCACGCGCTAATGGAATATTTAAAGCGGTATGTGGACATGTAGAAAAAAAGACGTGGGTGAAAAAATAAAGCACGCAAACTGTTATAAAAAACCTCAAATAAATGTGATCTCATGAATGTCATGTTGTGGATTGTGTGAATGTGGAGACAAGATAGGGAACGCAGTTTGTTTGGAAAAGGGCCTCAAATAAATTTGGTTTCATGGATTTCCGCCATGATCCAAAGGAAAGTTGTGCATGGTTGCATGCGTAGGAACTTCTCTAAAGATGAAGGAGGTTTTTAAAAAATTACAAGTAATTGCAATGCACAAGAGGCTGCGCAGAGTTTGGAGGAGCTGCATGGGCTTCCAAGGGATGTTGCACAGGTTCTCAAAAGGATGTTGTGCAGATTATATTGGTTTAAAAACATCAGAATATTTCAAGCAAATTCTTTGGAAGGTGTAAAGCACATACAAGGCAGCACATGGGAGATGAATAAGAAATAGTGCATGGTATTATAGAAAGAATGCACTAGGAAATGGAAGCATACACAAGGTAAGTGCCATTCAAAATGGTCTGCAGTAATGTGGAGTCATTCACAAGGCACGTGAACTGCTTAGCAAAATGTGAAGGGGCTGTGCATGGAGTTTATGAACATGTGTTGGGAAACTTTAAAGAAAATAAATTGCCAGGTGTAATTCCCAGCTGCACAACAATTTTCCATGTTGTCAATTGTTGTGCAAGTTAGAAGGATGGGTAAACAGAGGATGGACATGGCGCATGAACTATTTGTCTATATTTTATAGAAATGTGGTCTTGTGGCTTGCCATGTATTACATAGGGAGTTAGCAGAGATGCTAGCACCGATGGAGGAATAGATAAAGCGCGTGAACTATTCTTAAAAATGCAATCAGAGAAATATGGCGATGAAAATCGCGCACAGGCAGAGTGGAAGTTTGTAAGAAACCTTTGGGCATTTATCCCACATGCGTCAGGCAGTGAAGTCTTTGTTGTTTTTATATTCTAGAGCATGTATATCTTGGAAAGTAAAGAGCCAAGGGGCTCATTGGTGATCCCCTTGGCTAGTGGAATGTTGTATTCACGGGAGGTAGGTGCAACCATAGTTTGGCACGTAGCAAAGAGGAAAAAAATTGGAAAACAAAATTCCCATCTTAAAAAAATTGGAAAACAAAATTCCACATTGATGGGAAAATGGACATACAAGATGTTTTACAAACAAGATGTTTACAAGGAAAGATGATTGAAAGTGTGTAAAAGGAAAGATGATCGAAAGTTAACCATTGAAATATTGCACCTAGCTGACACATGGCACCCTGATAGGTGAAAGATGATTGAAAGTGTGTAAAAGGAAAGATGATCGAAAGTTAACCATTGAAATATTGCACCTAGCTGACACATGGCACCCTGATAGGTGATGGGCCCAGGTAGAGAAGATAAGGAAGATGATGCGATGGGCCCAGGTAGAGAAGATAAGGAGGAAGATGCGAGTGTAGACATATGGCTCTTCCAGACCAGTCAGTTGATGACACATGGTGAAATCTGGTGCTATCTATGGAGAAAGTGCAGAAATAAAGATTAAAGGGCTTAAACGAAGAAGATGGTTTGCACATAATACATTAAAGTGCATGGTAGGTTTTGAAAATTAAAAAGATCAGATTCGTGGTGAGAGGAGGAGATATTCTCCAGGCAAGTGAAAAGTGGGGAAAGTGTTTTTACAAGATCAGATATGATATTCAGAAAGAAGGACATGTGGCAGCGAGAGGGGAAAATTTGGTTTCCATATATACTGGTCTTTTTCACTTAACAAGGGTTCCAATTTCTTGATCTCCACAGAGAGTTCAACAAGGTTTGGCTCTAGGAGGTCCATTTATTTTGGTCCCAATGGGGATATAGAAGAGATTGTATCATTTTGTATTTAGATAAAATAGAAAGTTCTTGTATCTTTTGCATATTATTTAGGTGGTATGTTTCAGATCAAATTAGAACATGTACATGATTTGTCATACTTAATGTCATGATTTGCATAACACTGAGGTTCTGTAAATGAGAAAAATCACCCTTCTAAGATCTATCATCTTTTATCATGTCTTTCATCTCTTTGAATATCTCAAAGTCTCCCAATGACTCATACTTGTAGTGTATGTATCCCCTAATGTCTTCCACATGAAGCACACCATAGGGTGTTTTTGAAAATGTGTCTTAGGGATCATATTCATTGGGCTTATAAGGATGTAACTTGAATTTTTACCTCAGCCTCTCACTAACGTCAAATAAAAATTGAGTATCCTTAGTAGAAAAATATTTCAATAGATCAAAATACCTTTTTTCTTGATGAATCAGGGTATGCACACTCAATGATCATGATAATGCCCTTGCTTCTTTTCTTGTTCCTCTGGTCTCCTTTTGTTTAGCTCAAATTGTGATTATAAATGTCTAGGTAAATGAACTTATATTTTTCCATGTATAGATTGACACATTTCCCAATGAACTTATGAGTGTGGAAATGATCCAGTCATCCAATTTTCTGACAATCATTCAATATAGTGTGTATAACCAAGCGATCTCAAATAGAGACTCCAAACAAATTATATTTACTGTCCATAAGCTTGCATCAGCTTATTCTCCATATGCAGGGGCTGGATAGATTTCTATTATTTCTCCAAATATCCCCCTAAGGCCACATTTAGCCATTTAGTCTGAATTACCAACATCAGGCGACAACTCAGTAACATCTACTAAATCTGCCTAAACCTTAGACTCATTCTGTTCCTTCACTTTTCATACTTTACAAATTTTCACTAGTACATTTGAGACCTCTTTTCGATGGCTATGCGTCGCAATTACGCCACTACTCTGTCGAGAAAGCGTCATAGACCGATGTTGCAGTTTTGGTGTCAGAATCACTGGTGGTAGAAATATCTGTCGTTATTGTGATGGTCATGACCATCGCAATATGCACCAACTATGAGGGTTAGTATATCATCGTTACACATTATGAGTGTTTCCATTATGATGGGTATGCAATGGACATGTTGTACATGCGAAGTCCAGCTGTCAGATTATTCCGACATCTGGACATTGCGTGTAGTGTTTTTGCATTGGTCATCCTTTGAATACCATCGCAATTGTGATGGTATGCTATGTTTAAAAAAAAAATTATCGTGTGAATGGAGTGAGACCTTAAAATATTGAGATTCTCTTTGTTATGAGAACAGTTTAACATTCTCTACTTAACAGGGCCAACCACGTGAAGGTGGAAGCTCATATGGCCCCTCCTAGGAGCCTCTTATGACCTTTTACGACGCTTTAAGATCTCTAAGATGTAATCTTAGGGATCGTAAAGGGTCATAAAGGGTCATAAGGGATCCTGGGACACAATAGCTGAGAAACATAAATTTAGGCATCATGGTCACAATTGTTTGGAGACACAACATATTTGAGTTGTATACCCAGACGATGCAACGCAACCACTACTCTTCCAATTCTATGTTGGTACTCCAGGATCAAAAACCATAGATAAGGAATAAATTATTCCTTATCTATGGTTTTTGGATCCTGCAGTGCCAACTTAGAATTGGAGGAGTAGTGGTTGCATTGCATCGTCTGGGTATACCACTCAATTATGTTGTCTCCAAACAATTGTGACCTTGATATCTACATTTATGTTTCTTAGTTGTTGTGATATCTACATTTATGTTTCTCAGCTATTGTGAGATTAAAAGTCTTCTAAGGAATGTGTCATGTCTATGTGGAATTTCATAGGATCGTCACCAAAGGGGGTTCTAGATCAGAGAACTCCCTTTCACTTAATAATTATGTAGCCATCAATGGTATACTAATTGTTTAGGATTGTAATTTTCCATTGATGACTTCAAATTACCAAGCAAAAGGTGTACAAAAGACTTAGCAGCCTCCAAAGCCTTTTTCTTGAATGCATTATACCCCTGACATATCTACAATATCCCTCTACAATAGCCCTCTGTTAATCAAATTTATGCATATGGTCCCAACAAAGTAGTGCACAAACTACACAAAGAAGGCATCGCAGAAACATGATTTCTGCTTTCGCCATTAAAGCAATCTCGACGGCACTAGCTGCCTCTCGAGCCTTACACAAGTTGCACTCATTTACTACATCAGGTATAAACATAGATGAGGTAGATGTAAATATGGTTTCATCGACCCACCGAAATTATTGACATCCACTATTTCCCTGCAATACCAAATCTACATATGTTCTTCCTAAAATGATTATAACTTGTCACATTACTTTTAAACATAAAATATAATTCCATATCTAGACCTTTTTACTATTTGGGCAACCCCAAAATTGACAACTAGGATTACTTGTTGTGTGTGACATCTTCAACACACAAGGGCCAACACCACATTGACACATAGGCACATTGACCAAAGCCATCGACGCTATATCGATAAATATTGCACTGTCATTCCAACATATCATTTTGTTTAGTTGATTATTTTTTTCATTCATACTAATTATAATTTCAATAAAAAGAAACATACTAATCATGTAGACAACACCTCAAATCAAATTGCAAAAATGACTATTGTCAATCACACTACAAAATGATAATGCTTTGTATTTGCTGATATAATGAATCTGAACAATATGTAAATGCAACGTCCTAACTGCACTTGATGAAAACTATATGCATAGTTGTGATTGGGACTTTTAGTCCTTATCACACATTGAAATGCATTTAAAGGCATCTACAGTTTGGGGCATGTCAAATTGTGATATTTCTATCAAGATTCAAGTGTATAGTTTTACATTCACAAATTGCCTTGTGTCAGCTGCAGTTAACAAACTAATCTCACGAAAATTCTTGATGTTTTGACAATTCCTCTCATTACTTCTTCTCCGCTTGAAAAAATTGGGACTACCCGGGAAAGATGAGTAGGCTCTACTATACCCTTTTCCATATCCACTACATGCGCAGATAATTTCTTCTTTGCTATCTCCATTCCTCATCATTCTTCGTCCTTGTTATATTCATGGCCGAATATTGATATTTAGAGTCTACTCACTTTCCCGGGTACTCCCAATTGTATGAATTGGAGTTGAACCATGTGTCACCTACACTCTTGCAAGTCATTGTCAACACGTCAATGATTTTCATGACATGATAAGAAATTTGTGCATGTCAAATTCATGGATGAAACATGGGTCAATGAGTTTGACTCAAAAAACTATACACTTGAATCCAAATAGCAATATCATAAGATAATTAAAAGTTTTGATGAAATTTTAATGGGAGATGTAGTCGGGTATAAAAAAGAATGGTCCATGAAGAACAAAAGAATGACATCAAGCATTCCAAATGTAAAGATGTAAACAATGCCAGTATTAAATAGTGAGTTCATAAACAATGCATGATGCCCTTGTTGGACTTAATGGGAAGTAGTACTGAGAGGGGAGGAGTGAATCAGTACCTCTAAAATTTTTAACACTTTACTCAATTTATCATTAATGATCATTTAATTCTAATTTACCAACCATTACTATTATTCTTTCTTATGCATCTAATGTTTGTTCACAATCTTTAATAGTTTTCGATCATTCATTGAAACATTCATGAAATTGACAAACACATAACACAAGATATGGTATCGCAGAAAACTCTTGTTAGAAAGTAAAAACTACAGTGAGGATGGAACTCACACTGCAAAATGGAAGGGAGCCGGTTAAGAGTATTAAGGTGGAGACCTATTAAGATCTACTTTGTTAAGAGCTTTAGCAACACTGATTTAAGTGTGCACTTAGTTATGAGATTTACAATAGGACGGTTAAGCCCACCTTTCTTGAAAGGATTTCATTAGTGTACTACACTTGTTAGAATGAGTACAAATGTTGACCTAACTATATGCAATCTACTATTTCTGATTTACAGATCCATTAAATTCTTTACAATAATAATATCACCCTGAGTGATTGATGAATACCTTTTCTTTGTCTGTCAGTAGCCTCCGTTCTGTTCTTGAAAACTGATTTGAATCTGTTTGTGTTCTTCTGCATGAATTCTTTGTCTGGTCTTTAGTTTCTCTGCGTGGCTACTATCGTTATTGAACAACTCTTATTCTCAATGGATTGAGCACCTATTTATACAAGTACTGACCTATCTTGGAATTCATGATTTACAATGTTAACTCTCAGATCCAAGGTTTACAACTTGACCTTGATCTTTAGTTTGCATATTTTAAAATAGTAAAACTAATTAAAACAATAAAGATTACATTGC
>MU226986.1:870668-883825 GCA_018584345.1 Thuja plicata | reverse complement strand
ATATAGTATGTTTCCATCAATGCCAAAGGGAGAGATTGATGACATGTAACTAATTGAATGTTTGATAATGTTAAGTTGAAGATAATGCAAGGCATTAAATCAGTTAATGGTTTGTATTTTCATTGATATCAAGTTGATATCATCTGTATGGTCATGTACACAATGCCAAAGACTTCAAAGAATCAATGGAACAAAGGTTATGCTTTCAGCGATGCATAAAAGTCAAGTATTCACTAAGTGATAGACAACACCGACGGAGTGCACACCATCGGTAAAGGAAAAAAGAAAATTCATAGTGATACCCAACGAGCAAAAGACAGTGTTGCCCGACGAAGCAAAACCATAAGATGCCTGATGAGCTAAAGATAGAGTTGCCCGATGAGTAAAAATCCAATGATGTCTGATGGATGGAGATCCCAAAGCTAATTTGAGTCATGCTGATGGAACTATCAGTTGTCACCAACAACTAACTAAAGAATTGACTGATGGAACAGAGAGTTTAGAAAATGACAAAATATCTAGCTGGAAAGAGCTAAAGATGGACTTAATTGGTTTTTTTCTTTGTTTTATTTGACCAGAGTTAAGTAATTGATTTAAAGAAGATTTGTATAGTTGGCAAGAAGATAACTATGAGATAAATCAAGAGTTATGTTTTAACTCAAATTGGCTAGATTGTTTTTCATGCCAAGAATCAAGAATCAAGAATCAAGAAATAGTGAATATCATGTCTATATAAGAGACAAAATTAATTCATTTTTGTATTCACAGAAAAGGGATTAAGGGGAGTGAATGAAAAGAGGATGCTGAAGAGAAACTGATGAAGAAGAACTTCATACCATCCTAATCAATCAAGCTAAAGGAGAGCTAAGGAATTCTATAGACACTGACGAACATTGAAGCATAGCATCACAGAGCAAAAAGTGTGGAGCACAAAGAATTGAATTGATACATTGATCAGAGAGGTAATGTACTTAAATAAATCTAAAAATCTACAATTCAAAGTTGCATTAGAAACAGGTGATAGTGTTTTAGTTTAACCATTGAAGCATCAAGTCTCTTAACAAAGTAGGACTTAACAGTCTTCTATATATTGAGGTACATCCCAAGGAGTGCCAAAAAGGTTGATTCATGAAAGTAGCATTGGACTTGCCCAATACCTATTGACAGTCTAAGAAGGAGGTTGATTCAAGGATGGTAGCAATAGATGTCCAATACTAAGTGACAACCTCTATGTATAAAATCCTCTAACAAGGTCACACTTAATAGTGTGTTTGTAACCTTTAACAGCGTTGGCTCCTAACAGGGCTCACTTAAGAAGAGTGAACATTTGGGGTACCGGTCCCAGTGGTTTTTCCCTTAACAGGGTTTCCACGTTAAAAATTCATTTTTTATGTGTGTATGATTCATTTCTTTACTATTTTGTATCTAACATAGTTAACACTGGATTGATCAGCATACTCTCCTTATTTACTGAGTTTCGGTAAATAGTTATACTACTTATCGGTAATCAAGGAGAATAAGGACAGACAAGGAAAACTGATAGACAGTTAATCATTATAAGTATTTCATGGCATGCATCTTTTAGGGACATAATAATCTAAGGCTTATTTATTGGTGGTTAAGTTTCAAGATAAATTTTTGAGGCCACTGATTCACCCCCCCTCTCAGTTGTTACTAACACTTGCATTCTCTTAAGGAAAATGTTGATGAAATAGATTCATAAACTATTGGCACTAGTTCCATGGCTTATTCAATACCCTAACATTACTCTCCAATAGTTAGATCCACTGGTTCAATCCAATTCCACATTAAGAATTTCACTATCATCTACTTACTCCTAGCTAGGTACACATAGTCTCTCCTATGGAAAGCCTTTAAAAATAGAAAACACAACTTCTAGAAACTATACAAAAAGAGAAAGAATATAAAGAGGCTCTACTTTCCATCCTCCATGGACCATTAAGATCCAATGGAGGTAATTCACCGTAGATCCATATTTACAGTCCAAACCCTTATACTGACAATGAACAGTCCATGAAGGATTTGTTTTTGTTTATACAAAAAAAATATACAAAATCTCACAATAAGTGATTAAAATGAAAATAAATAAGTATTAGAAACTATTATACTCATGAAATTGATTGATTCAATCTATATATAGTGAATTCAACCTAGATCTTTGAAAACTATAAAAATTCAATAAAAACTGTTACTTTGACCCTTCTTCAAAAATGTAACAAAAGTTTTTCCAACCCCCGTACAATGATTTGGAAAACCTTATATATGCTCCCTAGGCCCATAAAAACTACCTATGCCGACCCATCATTTCCATTAGGGAATTTGGTACATGATCACCTCCATATACTCTACAATTAAAATATCTTCACCAGGGGTCTTCAAGGATTGACCCAAGGGCCTTCATGCCTAAGGGTAAAAGATAAAATCTTAGATTTTGTTAATAAGCCAATTTGTAAGGCCTAGTCACCCTTGGTGTGTTTATAAACCTTGGGTTTTGACTATGGTCAAATGGCATAGATAGGTGTTTATATTTGTATAGGTGTTTACTTACACCATTTCTATTGTATTGTGTCAGTAAGGGTCCTTAAGATCCTAGGCTTAGGCCTTATAGGCTCTTTAGGAGCAAAAGTGTAAAATTTGCAAGAAATGCAAAAAAAGTTGCAATATGAAAGAAATGTTGCTTAGCAACTTTTTCAAAAAGTTGCAAAATAAGTTGTAAACAGTCCCCAACAGTCACAAACTTTGAAAAGTATTTGGATTCAATCAGAAATGTCTTCATATATCCCTTTCAGGTGGGTGGAAGATAATTGATGTACATTTGCATTGAAATCAATAAAATTACCTTGTTTTCCCTATTTTTCTGTGTTGAAATCACTCGTGTACAAATCTGTACTTAATTGAAGAAGGAATGATCTTAAAGATTTGATATCTATAAAGAGTTAGGGAGCCAATGCTTTTGGTTTGAGTCAATTTGGAGATCAGAGTAGATAGTTGGGAGGATTTCTTTGTTGAGTGCACAAAAAACCCTCATAACCTAGTGGTTTGCAAAGAAGATGTCCTAACTTGCATTCTAATTATGGGAAATCCATGACCCTTGGGTAAATCAAAGTATGGACAATGTATTTTATGATTCCAAAAGCCAGGGAGTAGGGGAGTTGTTTTTCCATTTTTTGTTGCAAGCCTTAGTCCAAGCATCTCTATGTGCTTGGACCAGAATATCAGAGAATGAAGTGACAATAGCACTTCGGGGGTGGAAAAAATCAATCTAATGGTGGATTTTGGTCCCTTAGGGGTCCCTAATATCATTCCAATCAGTGGCTTACCAATTTAATTTTAATAGTGAAGACTTCTACAAGGAATCACACATATTAGGTCTAATTAGGCCTAGTGTAATAGTGTTTGTTTGGTGGTGACCCTGCAAGTTGGGAGTCAATGCTTTAGGGGTTTGACACATCTCAGTAAAGGGTTTTGAGATCTAGTATTTTTTTTGTAGTTCCTTTGGGAAGTTTTATAAATAAACCCCAAAAACCCTCTATAAAAGGCTACAAGCCAGGAAAGCCTAATAGCCATATTTGGTGTCTAAATCCTTAAGTATTTTGAGGGTTTGTGGGTCACTTCTATAGGAGCCATTTGAGAATTTTGAAACCTTTCCATCCCCTTTTTAAAATCTAGGTTCCTATTTTTTGTTTGAGTCTAGTAGAAAGTAGTTCTACTCAAAGAGAAATAGAATCCTCAAGGAGGATAGTGAAATTGTGATTAGTTGCAGGATCAGACAAAGGTGTAGAGCCCTCTCACAAGTTAGTTTGGGTGTATTAAAGAAACCTAAGGCCATTTCATATATATTATACCTATTTAGGGGAGATCTCTGCATCAAGTGGTATCAGAGCATCTAATATCCTTAGGGTAAGAATTTTTCAACACCATGGAAGCAAAAGAAGATGGATGGTTGTCAACAAGGATGACAAATGCAGAGATAGTAAAATATCTAAGAGAGCATAAGCATAGGCAAGATGAATAAAGAGATGATGAAATATAGCTAATGGGGAAAGAGATGGAAGAGCTTAGGTAAGATCTTCATAATAAAAATAGTAACTTTGAAGATGTTGAAGAAGGGAGTGAGGAAGAACCCCTTGAATGGGAAGAAGATGAGTGTCTTATAGATTAGAGGCTACTAATGAAGACTCTAAATTCTATGGAGAGGAGATGGATTTAAGCTTGATTTTCCTACATACAATGGGAAGATGGACCTTGATGCTGCTATGGATTGGGTTGATGCCCTAAATATTTTTTTTGATTATGAAGACATCCCTGAGAATCAGAGGGTGAATATTTCTAAGTCAAAGCTCAAAGGCTCTGCACTCACATGGTGGAACTTCACTCAAGATGATAGGGTGAAGAATGGGAAGAATCCAATCACCACATGGAAGAGAAGTGTCCCTACTAATGGGAGCTTATGTCCCTAAATATTATGAATTCTAACTTCATAAAAAAAGAATGAGTTGAAGACAGAAAGAGATGGATATCTCAACCTACACAGAGGAATTTCAAAAGCTGGTAATGAAATCCAAAGTTTCTGAACTAGAATGTGTGAATCTTTCTAGATATATGTAAGGCTTAAGAATATCAATCCAAGATGAACTAAGCTTGACAATCCCTACCATAGTAAGCCAATGCTATCTGTTGGAATTTAAAGTTGAAGATAAGTTCAGAAGAAGGAATAAATAGAGTGGTAGAGGAAGAGGTAAGATGAGAGAGGAAGAGGAAACTTTGGAAGAAGAGGACGGAATTCTAGGCCTCAACAAGAGTCTAACAAAGAAAACATACAAGGATAAATAAGTACTAGGGGTGGATATAGATGAATAAAAGGAAATGACAGAGGTATAAATGGGCAGAGAAACAATGAAAAAATTAGATGCTACATCTACAATCAAATAGGCCACTACACCAATAGGTGTCTAGAAAGAGGTAAACAAAACATACAAGGTGAAAGAAGAGCCAACCTAGTACAAGAGGATGATGTCAAAAGTGGAAGAGACTATGCTAGAGAAGAAGGAGTATGAATCATGATGAAGAGGACTTTGATTCAAGAACCCATGCCAGTGGAGCCTCATCAAAGAAAGAGTCTTTTTAGGACAAACTGCAAGAGCCATGGAAAGGTGTGAAAATTAGTAATAGATTTTGGTTCTACTAAAAATATTTTATCTAGAGAAATGGTAGATAAGTAAAAATTGGAAAAGTACCCCACCCCAAACTAACCCATGTATCTTGGTTAACCAGGGGACAACAAATCCTCATCAATGAACAAACTTGGGTAGATTTCTCCATTAAAGAATATGAAGACAAAGTCCTATGTGATATAGTAGATATGGATGTTTGTCACTTACTAATAGGACATCCATGGAAATATGATTTAAAAGACAAACATGATGGAACCACAAACAAATATCAGATCAGTCAGAATGGTCACAAGTATAATCTACTCCCTCTTCTCGACTCTCAACAAGAAAATCTAAAGGAACAATTGGTCATGCTTGTAGGAGAACAAGAGATAATTAAAACCATCCAAGAAACAAAGGTAAGATATTCCTTATTCATCAAACCTAAGGATAAGATAGTGCATAAAGAAGTACCCAAGGAAATAAACAACTTACTATAGAAGTATAAAGGTATAGTTGCAGGAGACATACTAGATGAACTCCCACCTTTAAGGGATATTTTTCATCAAATAGACTTTATCTTTGGTGCTTCCCTACCCAACATGCCTACATATAAGCTCACCCCTTATCAGAATGCAAAGATAACCAAACAAGTCACTGAATTATTGACCAAAAGACTCATACAAAAGAGTCTCAGCCCTTGAGCAACCCCAAGTGTAGTGGCTCCTAAAAAGGATGGAAAATGGAGACTATGCACTAATTCTAGGGCAATAAACAAGATCACCATCAGATCAGATTCCCTATACCAAGAATTGAGGATCTTTTAGACCAACTTGGAGGAGCATTCTATTTTTCAAAAATAGACCTTAAATCAGGCTACCATCAGATAAGGATAAGGCTTGGAGATGAGTGGAAAACTGCATTTGAAACCATTGAGGGATTATATGAATGGCTTGTAATGCCATTTGGTCTTAGCAACGCTCCCTAGCACCTTCATGAGACTAATGAATGAAGTTCTTTGTGATTTCATAGGCAATTTTGTAGTGATCTACTTGGATGACATTTTTATCTTTAGTAGAACTAAAGAGGAACATATGAAACACTTGGAACGATTCCTTCAAAGAATACATGAGAAGAAAATTGTCTATAAATATAGAAAAGTGTGTATTCATGCAACAAGAATTGACATTCCTTGGTTTTGTCATCTCAAAGGGCACATTGAAAATGGATCCTAAAAAGGTAGAGGCTATCATTAATTTGTCAATACCAAAAACACCAAGAGAAGTTAGAATTTTTCATGGACTGGCTACCTTTTATAGGAAATTTGTTAAAAAATTCAGTCATATTTGTGCACCTTTTCTTGATACCATAAAAGGTGGAAGGAAGATCAAATTTTAGTGGACAACTAAAGCAGACAAAGATTTTAAATACTTGAAGGGAAGAGTAGTACAATACCACATCCTAGCACTACCAACTTTCAACAAGTTGTTCACAGTAGAAACTGATGCTAGAAATCTTCCCATAGGTTCAGTCCTCAGTCAAGATGGCAGACCAGTGGCTTTCTTCTTATAAACACTTAATGAATCCAAGAAGAAATATAGTACATATGACTTGAATCTCTATGCAATGGTTCAACCCCTTAAAAATTGGAGTCATTACTTGCTCCCTAAATAATTCATTATCTTCACCAACAGTTATGCATTGAGCTTTCTCAATAGCCAAGAAAAATTGAGTTGCAGGCACATGAAATGGGTTGAACAACTCCAAGAATACACCTTCTCTATAAAACACAAGAAGGGAACCTCAAAAAAGGTGGCAGATGCTCTTAGTAGAAGATTATTCTTGGTTGAATAAATATAGGTGCAAAGCATGGGAATTGATGCCCTCACACACCTTATACAAAGATGATCTATATTTTGGTGATATCTACAAGGTTTGTTCTACACTATCTCATGCATATAATACTACGTATTCAGAATATTTATTGCAGAATGGTCTTTTGTTCAAAGGAGGTCAACTATGTATACCTAAACACTCCATGAGGGAAAATCTAATAAGAGAGAAAAATTGTGGCTCACTAGGAGGTCACTTTGGCATTGAAAAAATATTGGAGTTAATAAGGAGAAACTATCATTTGCCAAGACTACCCACTGTGTTAGTAATAACTGAGAGGGGGGGGGGGGGGGGGGTGAATCAGTGGCCTCAAAAATTTATCCTTTAATCACTAACCACAAATCAACAAACCTCAAATTATTAAGTCCCTACAAGATGCATTCCATGAAATACTAATAATGATTAAATTGTCTATCGGTTTACCTTGTCTGTCCTTATTCTCCTTGATAATCGATAAGCAGTAGAACTATTTACCGATACTTAGAAAATATGCAGAGTATACCAATCAATCCAGAAATGCATATGTGAAATGTAAAATAGTAAAGTAATAACCATACACACATAACACATGGATTTTAATGTGGAAACCCTGTTAAGGGAAAAAACCACTGGGACCGGTACCCCAAATTTTCAATCTTCTGAAGTGAGCCCTGTTAGGAGCCAACCCTGTTAAAGGTTACAAACACACTGTTAGGTGTGACCTTGTTAGAGGATTTTAATATGAGTCTATCACTTGATATCTGGCATGTATATGCTACCAATATTGATCAACCTCTATGGGAAAAATAGGTATTTGGCATATCTGGTGCTACCTAACTGCATCAGCCTCCTTCTTAGACTGTGTGTCGATTTTGGGCACTCAATGCTATCTTCATGATAAAATTTTTGGCAATCTGTTAGGATATACCTCTATTTTAGTAGACTATTAATTCCTGTTGTGTTAAGAGACTTAATGCTTCAATGGTTAAACTGAAACATAATGACCTATTTCTAATGCAACTTGAATTGCAAATTTTTAGATCTATTTAAGTATATTACCTCTCTGATCAATGTATCAATTCAATTCTTTGTGCTCCACACTTTCTGCTCGGTGATGCTGTGCTTCACTGTTTGTCGGTGTCTACAGAATTATTTAGCTCTTCTTCAGCTTGATTGATCAGGACTGTATGAATTTCTTCTTCATTAGTTTCTCTTCAGCATCCTCTTTCTATTCACTCCCCTTCCCATGTATGTTATTATAAAAATGAATTATTCTTGTCTCTTATATAGACATGATATTCATTATTTCTTGATTCTTGATTCTTGGCATGAAAAATAATCCAGCCAATTTGATTTAAAGCTTTAACTCCTAATTTATCTCATAGTTATCTTCTTTCCAACTATACAAATATTCTTTAAATCAATTACTTAACTTTGGTTGAATAAAACAAATAAAACAACCAATTAAGTCTATCCTTAAGCTTTACCAGCTAGATATTTTGTCATTTTCTGAACTCTCTGTTCTGTCAGTCAACTCTGTAGTTAGCCATTGATGACAACTGCTAGTTCCATCGGTGTGACTCTAGTCAGCTTTGGGATCTCCATCCATCGGGCATCCTTGGATTTTACTCGTCGGGTATCACTATGATTTTGCTTCATCGGGCAACACTATCTTTTTCTCATCAGGTATCACTATGAATTTTTTTCTTTGCCTTTACCGATGGTGTGCACTCCATCGGTGTTGTCTGTCACTTAATGAATACTTGACTTTTATGCATTGCTGAAAGCATAATCTTTGTTCCATTGATTCTCTGAAGTCTTTGGCATTATGTATATGACCGTACATATGATATCAAGTTGACATCAATGAAAATACAAACCATTAACTGATTTAATTCCTTACATTATCTTCAACTTAACATTATCAAACATTCAATCAGTTACATGTCATCAATCTCTCCCTTTGGCATTGATGGAAAGATACTATATTATCACACTATACTATTTCTAATACAATATGAAATACAACTGTTGAGATTCATCAAATTACCAAACTGTTTGTTTTGATAACCGATAAAAATGTCTGACCGTCAGTAAGCTCTATGTTTTCTTAGATTTGATTCTTGCAGCTTTTTGTGTTTCTTGTACTGATGTGTTGTGTCCTTCCCTTGTGTCAATATCTCTCTTTTGACTGTTCTTGTTCTTTGATGTCTCTGTCTTTTGTCAGCAACTCTCCCTATGGATATGATCTCTCCCTATTTGGAGTAATCTGATAATGGATAATCTTCCTTCTTTTTCTGAAGACTGTGATAATATGAAAAATTTCTCTCCCTTTGACAACAATGCCAAACAAATATCTCACAAATATCTGACATTAATGTCAAGTGATCTTTTCTCTTGATCCATAATATATTCCTTGAATTTCCCTTATCCATTAGCAATACATCAATATGATCTGGTGCTCAGTTCTGGTATATACCTTTCTGTGTATCGATGTAGCTTTGAAGTTCATTTTTTTTCTTGCATCAACATGAATGATATTCTGATAATATATGGGCTGATGCAGCCTTCAGTCCTTTACTAATTGGTAGACAAGGGTTTGACCCCTAGTCTCTTTCTCAGGTACTCAAATGTATCCTTGGGTAGTGGCTTGGTGAAGATATCGACCAATTGTTCTTTAGATTTCACATACTCAAGTATCACCTCTTTTTATTGAACTTTTTCTCTTAAGTAATGATACTTGATTGCAATGTGTTTTGTCTTGGAATGCATGAGTGGATTCTTGGAAATGTTTATTGCACTGGTGTTATCACAATAGATAGTCACTAGTTCTGAGATCTTCATATGCATACCTTCTAGCAATTGTTTGATCCATGCAATATTTGAGCATTTTGCAGCAGCAACAACATATTATGCTTCTACGGTAGACTCTAAGATGCATCCTTTCTTCTTGCTAATCCATGTGACAATTCTGTCACCCATAAAGAATTCTCCTCCAGTTGTGCTCTTTCGATCATCAAGATTTCCAGCCCAATCAGTGTTGGTAAACACCTTAAGTTCAAATTTTCCTTCTCTTCTATACCATAAGCCAAATTCCTCAGTATTCTTCAGATATCTTAGAATTATTTTCACATCAGTCATATGTGATTTCCTGGGGTTAGCAGAAAATCTAGCAACAATTCCTGCTACATATGCAACATCTGGTCTAGTGTATACAACATACATGATTTTTCCTATCATTGATCTATAAAAAGTCTGATTTACCTCTGTTGTCTTGTCTTCCTTTGTTAATTTGCATGCAATAGCCATCGGTGTTCCAAAAGGTTTGGAATCTTCCATCTTGAATATTTTCAGGACCTCTTTGATGTATTTGGACTGTGTAATGAAAATACCTTCACTTTGTTGAATGATCTATAGACCAAGAAAGAACTTGATCTCTCCAAACATAGACATCTCAAACTCTTTTCTCATCTCATCATCAAATGACTTACATAGTATATCATTGCCTTGAAATATGATGTCATCAACAAATATTTCAGCAATCAAAGTGTTTGCATCAGTATCTTCTTTTAAATAAAGATTACTATTTTCACTAGTCCTTATGAATCCAATACTTATTAGATAGGAATGAAGTTGTTCATACCAGGCTCTGGGAGCTTGTTTTAATACATACAAGGCTTTGTGAAGTCTACATACCATGTTCCTCTTGTCTAGATCTACAAACCCTTTTGGTTGCTCAATGTATACCTCTTCTTCAAGTATTCCATTTAGGAAAGCTGACATGACATCCATTTGATATACTTTGAATCCTTTGTATGCAGCATAAGCAAGAAGTATTCTTACTCCTTCTAGCCTAGCAATGAGTGCAAAGGTTTGTCCATAGTCTATACCTTCCTCTTGTGCATACTCCTTCCATACTAGTCTTGCTTTGCTCCTTGTGACTTCTCCATTCTCGTTTAGCTTATTCCTGAATATCCAATTAGTACCGATGACATTTTTTTCATCTGGTCTTGGCACAAGTGACCATGTTTTTTTCTTCTCAATCTGCTCAATCTCATCATTCATAGCACTTATCCATTCTTCATTATCTAGTGCAGCATTGATAGATTTTGGCTCAAACTCACAAATTAAGCAATTTGAGTTTAAAGACTTACTTATTGTTCTTGTACCAGCTTTCTTATCTCCTATGATCTGGTCCTTTGGATGGTTCCTTCTTACATATCTTTCAAGTATAGGTATAGTTATTTGTGTATCATCTTGATCTTCATTACCTTTCACATTATCTTGATCATTATCTTGACCGTCGGTAACAACATTCTGACCGTCAGTTGCAACATTCTATTGTTCTAGAATTAAGCACTGTTGCTCGGGTAGAGTTATGGGTTCTTCACAATATACAAACTTGTTGTATTCTTCTGGTTCTTTTGTGCTTTCCAGTTCATTCTTTTTTACAAATTCATCAATCTTCACATTTTCACTTTCAACTATTTTGTTAGAAGCCTTGATTAGACATTTAAAAGCTTTGCTCTTGGTAGAATACCCCAGAAAAATACCTTCATCACTTTTGGCGTCAAACTTTCCATTTCTATGATCCTTTAAGACATAACATTGACTACCAAATATTTTGAAGTAACTTACATTGGGTGTTTTACCATACCATAGCTCATAAGGTGTCTTCTTTGTGTCCTTCTTCAATTGTACTCTGTTAAGTGTATAAACAACAGTGCTGACAGCTTCCCTCTAGAAGATTTGGGTGATGTCCTTTTCTATCATCAGTGTTCTTGCACAATCAACTATTAATCTGTTCCTTCTCTCAGCAATCCCATTTTGCTGTGGTGTTCTTGGTGCAGAAACCTATCTTTTTATACCATGCTCATTACAGAAATTATTGAATTCATCTGATATAAATTCTCCTCCTCTATCTGATCTTAAACATTTTAGATCCTTACCACCTTGTTTTTTCTACCATATCCTTATACCATTTAAACATCTTGAATGCTTCCAATTTTTCTTTTAGAAACATGACTGTCATCATTCTAGAATAATCATCAACAAAGAGAATAAAATATCAATCTCCATAAGAACTCTTTGTCCTCATAGGTCCACATAAATTAGTATGGACTAATTCTATAATATCATCAGATGTATGGGTTCTAATTTTGATACTAGACTTTGTCATTTTACCTTTCTGACAATTTTTGCACATGATGTCTGGATTTTTCATCGTCGGTAAGCCTCTTACACTTCTTCTTCTTATTTTCATCATGTTTTAAAAATTCACATGACACAATCTTTTGTGTTACAACCATATATCTTTGTTTCTAGTCATTAATAAAGTGGTATTAGTATCATTCAGATAGAATAAGTTACCTTAAGTCTGTTCACCAATACCAATCAGTTTTCCTAATTCATTGAAGATCTTTTCCTTCTTGTTTTCAAATTCTACTCTATGACCTGAATTATTCAGCTGAGAAACACTCAACAGATTATAATTCAATCCTTTTACCCAATAAGAGTTTTTATATTTAATCAGGTTATTCATCATTATTGTTCCTTTACCTTCAACTGGACAAGGTGTATCATTTCCCATTCTTACTGTACCACCATTATAATATTCAAAAGTGTTAAAATTTTCTTTGTCACAGGTCATATGGTGAGTGCAGCCACTATCTATAATCTAGATGTCATTCTTACTAACCTTAGATATGAGTGTAGTTTCTTCATACCTTTCATCTTCATCTAAATCATCCTTCATAGCTACAAATACCATCTCGATGTCATCATCAGGTTTGGTGTCAGTATCTTCATCTTTGCAAGCAACTAGGTAGCTAGCCTTCTTTCCTTTATCCTTGTATTCTCAAGTATCCTTTCTTTCTGATTGTCAGTAACCTCTGTAATCTTTTTTATCACCTCTGTCAGATTTCTTCTCAAAAGATCTATCATCTTTTCTTCTGTTAGGAAATCTTGCAACAAAGTGTCCAATCTCTTTACAATTAAAGCATACAAGTGGTAACTTGCCTTTTTATTTACCTTTGCCTCTTTGTATTCTTCTAGCCATAAGTGCTTCTATTTCATCTAGATCTTCTTCTTCACTTTCACTTTCACTGTCCC
>MU226986.1:819124-870009 GCA_018584345.1 Thuja plicata | reverse complement strand
ATCTCATCTGTTCATCTTTTGATCTTTACTTAGGTCTTGAAACCTTCCTTCTAAGCACACAAGCTATGATACCAATTGTTAGTAATAACTGAGAGGGGGGGGGGTGAATCAGTGGCCTCAAAAATTTATGCTTTAATCACTAACCACCAATAAACAAACCTTAGATTATTAAGTCCCTACAAGATGCATGCCATGAAATACTAATAATGATTAAACTATCTGTCAGTTTACCTTGTCTGTCCTTATTCTCCTTGATAACCGATAAGAGGTAAAACTATTTACCGATACTCAGTAAATATGTAGAGTATACCAATCAATCCAGAAATGCATATGTGAAATATAAATAGTAAATTAATAACCATACACATATAACACATGTATTTTACCATGGAAACCCTGTTAAGGGAAAAAACCACTGGGACCAATACCCCAAATTTTCACTCTTCTGAAGTGAGCTTGTTAGGAGCCAACCCTATTAAAGGTTACAAACACACTGGTAGGTGTGACCTTGTTAGAGGATTTTAATATGAGTCTATCACTTGATATCTGGCATGTATATGCTACCAATATTGATCAACCTCTATGGGAACAATAGGTATCTAGCATATCTGGTGCTACCTAACTGCATCAGCCTCCTTAGACTGTGTGTTGGTATCGGACACTCAATACTATCTTCATGATAAAAAATTTAGCAATATGTTAGGATATACCTCTATTTTAGTGGACTATTAAGTCCTGCTGTGTTAAGAGACTTAATGCTTCAATGGTTAAACTAAAACACAATGACATGTTTCTAATGCAACTTGAATTGCAGATTTTCAGATCTATTTAAGTATATTACCTCTCTGATCAATGTATCAATTCAATTCTTTGTGCTCCACACTTTCTTCTCTGTGATGTTGTGCTTCACTGTTCATCGGTGTCTACATAATTCTTTATCTCTTCTTCAACTTGATAGATCAGGACTGTATAAAGTTCTTCTTCATCAATTTATCTTCATCATCCTCTTTCTATTCACTCCCCTTCCCATGTATGTGATTGCGGAAATGAATTATGCTTGTCTCTTATATAGACATGATATTCACTATTTCTTGATTCTTGATTCTTGGCATGAAAAATAATCCAGCCAATTTGATTTAAAGCTTTAACTCCTGATTATCTCATAGTTATCTTGTTGCCAACTATACAAATCTTCTTTAAATCAATTACTTAACTCTAGTTGAATAAAAAAAATAAAACAACTAGTTAATTCTATCCTTAAGCTCTGCCAGCTAGATATTTTTTCATTTTCTGAACTCTCTATTCTGTCGGTCAACTCTATAGTTAGTCATTGGTGAAAACTGCCAGTTCCATCGGTGTGACTGCAGTCAGCTTTGGGATCTTTGTCCGTCAGGCATCCTTGGATTTTACTCATCGGGTATCATTATGATTTTTCTTTGTTGGGCAACACTGTCTTCTGCTCATCGGGTATCGCTGTGACTTTTGTTCTTTGCCTTTACCAATGGTGTGCACTATGTCAGTGTTGTCTGTCACTTAGTGAATACTTGACTTTTATGCATTGTTGAAATCATAATCTATGTTCCATTGATTCTCTAAATTCTTTTGCATTATGTATATGACCATACCGATGATATCAAGTTGACATCAATGACAATACAAACCATTAACTGATTTAATGCCTTGCATTATCTTCAACTTAACATTATCAAACATTCAATCAGTTACATGTCATCACACTGATGTAAGGAAATTTTTTGAAACTTGCACCATTTTCCAAAGAGGTAAAGGAGGTAGAACAAATTAGGGCCTTTATCAACCACTTCCAATCCCAATAAATCCAGGGGACACTGTGAGCATGGATTTTATCTTAGGACTTCCTAGGACCAAACAAGGATTTGATAGAATCTTTGTTATAGTAGACAGATTCAACAAAATGGCACACTTTGTTCCTTGTAAGGTTTCTAATGATGCATCTCATATTGCTAACTTTTTAAAGAGGTGTTCAAAATTCATGGATTTCCAACATCCATAATCTCAGACAGAGATGTCAAGTTCCAAGGGCACTTTTGGAGAACCCTTTGGAAGAAGTTGGGCACTAATCTCTCATTTAGTTTTTCTTATCATCCCCAAACAGATGGGAATACTCAAGTAGTCGATATATCATTGGAAAACCTCCTTAGATGTCTTACCAAATAGTATGGGAAAACTTGGGATTCAATTCTTCCTCAAGCAAAAAAAAAATTAATGATTCAGTCAACAGGTCAATAGAGAAGACACCATTCCAAGTGAACTATGGAATTCACCCTAGAGGAGTAATGGAGCTGAGAGAGTTACCAAATAACTTCAAGGTCAGTGCAAAAGAAGATGAGTTGTCAAAATGGATCAAATGGATACATGATTAAGTCAGAAAAATAGTGAATTAGAATACTGCAAAATATAAGGAACAATAGACAAAAAGAAGAGGTATGTTACCTTCAAAGAAAGAGATCAAGTTTGGGCATATCTGAACAAAGAAAGGCTACCTAGGGAACACATAAAATTGCAAATGAGGAAGATTGGTCCCTGCCAAATACTCCACAAATTTTGAGACAATGCATATGAAATCTCTTTGCCACCCACTATTGCTATTTCTCCTATTTTCAATATTTGTGCTCTCACTCCTTTTAAAAGTGATGTAAGATCTAACAATTCTCTGCATGATACTGAAGATACACAAGTTGGATGGATTAAGGATTTTCCACCAAGCCAACCCCTACAATTGGAGAAGATTCTTGACTCAAAGGTTGTCAAGAAAAAAAGAAAGAAGACCTATACAGATTAGTTGGTCAAGTGTAAGGGGTTACTTGACATTGATGCAACATGGATGAATGAAGATTGTATCAACAAACATGGAACAACCCTTCAACAATTTCTCTCAAGTGGAACTTGAGTTTTCAAAACAAGGGATTATGGTGCAGGAGCACCTCCCTATACTCCACAAACAAAATATCTGCATTAGGGGTCTTCAAGGATTAACCCAAGGGTCAAAGATAATATCTTAGATTTTTTAATAAGCCAATTTGTAAGGCCTAGTCACCCTTTGTGTGTTTATAAACCTTGGGTTTTGAATATGGTCAAATGGCATAGATAGGTGCTTATATTGGTATAGGTGTTTACTTAGACCATTTCTATTGTATTTTTTTAGTAAGTCTTCTTAGGATCATATGCTTAGGCCTTATAGGCTCTCTAGGAGCAAAAGTGAAAAATTTGCAAGAAATGCAAAAAAGTTGCAATATGTAAGAAATGTTGCTTAGCAACTTTTTCAAAATGTAAGAAATGTTGGTTAACAAATTTTTCAAAAAGTTGCAAAATAATTTGTAAATGTTCCCCAGTGGTCAAGAACTTTAAAAATTAGTTGGATTCATTGGGAAATTTCTTCATATAGCCCTTTCAGGCGGGTGGGAGATAGTTGATGAACATTTGCATTGAAATCAATAAAAATACCTTGTTCTCCCTACTTTTTTCTATTGAAATAATTAGTGTACAGATCTATACTTGATTGAAGAAGGAGGGACCTTGAATATTTCATATCTATGATTAGTTAGGGAATCGATGCTTTTGGTTTGAGTTAATTTGGAGATCAGAGTAGATAGTTGGAAGGATTTCTTTCTCAAGTGCACATAAACCCATCCTAACCTAGTGGTTTACAAAGAAGATGTCCTAACTTGCATTCTAACTGTGGGAAATCCATGACCCTCAGGGGAATGAAAGTATGAAAAAATGTATTTTAGGATTCCAGAAGCCAGGGAGTAGGGGATTTGTTTTTCCATTTTTGGTTGCAAGCCCTAGTCCAAGCATCTCTATGTGCTTAGACTAGAATATCAGAGAATGAAGTGATAGTAGCACTTTGGGGTGGAAAAAATAAATATAATGGTGGATTGTGGTCTCTTAGGGATCCCTAATATCATTCCAATTAGTTTCTTACCAATGGAATTTTACTAGTGAATACTTCTATAAGGAATCACACCTATTAGGTCTAATTAGGCCTAGTGCAACAGTGTTTGTTTGGCGGTGACCCTGCAAGTTGGGAGTCAATGCTTTGGGCGTTTGACACATCTCAGTAAAGGGTTTCAGGATCTAGTATTTTTTTTGCACCTCTTTCATTGATTGTGTGAAATCTTATGCATGTCCACTCCTATCCTCCATGCTTCCTAAGTTTCTGAGTTCACAAACACCCCTGGGATGAACACCATAGAACAATACAAAATGACTCTTTCCAGTATTTCTATTCACACTATCATTGTAGACAAAATCTACCTAAGGTAACACTTTATCCCAATACCTATCCATATTTCTTTTTCAAGCACCTCAAAATTTTACCCAAGACTCTGTTAATGACCTCTATTTGGCCATCAATCTAAGGATGATAAGCAGTTCCAAATGAAAGGTTATTGCCAAATCGCTTCCATAGTGTCTTCCAAAAATGTCCCATGAACTTAATATCTCTGTCTAAGACTATGTTAAGGGGTATTCCATGGATTCTAACAACCTCTCTAAATAAATTGAGAAATGTAACTAGCATCATGAGTTGTCTTACATGGAATAAAATGGGTCATCTTACTGACCAGTCAACAACTACAAAGATACTATCAAATCTAGTATTTTCCTTGGTAACGAACAATGAAATCCATGTAAATGCATTCCCATGGCCGATTGGGAATGGGAAGTGGTTGATAGAGACCATAATTATAACTAGTCCTTTGGCTTTATGATAAATGGTACATTGTTACACATACTTCCTAATATCTTTATACATCCTAACCTAGTAGTAAAATCTCTGGACTAACTCAAGTGTCTTATTGAGACCAAAATTTTGACTAAGACTACCATTATGCTTCTATTGTATGATATTTTCCCTCATGGATCCCTTAGGAACACATAAATTTCCCCCTCTAAACAGTAACCCATTATGCAATATATAGTCTACAAATTGACTATCGAAATGATTATTGAACTCTACACATACCTTGTATGCCTCTGAGAAGTCCTCATCTTCTTTGTAAATATCTTTGAAACTTTGCACTCCTTTTCTTTGCAATTTCACTTCTTGAATAGTGATAAGTCTCATTCTCAAAGCATCAGTCACCTTGTTCATTTGACCCTTCTTATGATTGATAGTAAATGTGTATTCTTGTAAGAACTTCATCCACTTAATATGCTTATTGCTTATATTGTCTTCAAAGTTAATAAAACTTAGGGCTTGATTATTAGTGAACACCACAAATTATTTGGGTAGGATATAATGTTTCCACTTTCTAAGGGATTGGAATAATGCATAGAGTTATAGGTCATATGAGGAATACTTCTTCTTGGCCTCATTTTATTTTTCACTATAGAAAGCTACTGGTCTTCCCTCTTGACTCAAAACATCTCCCACTACTATATTGCTTGCATCACACTCTAGGGTGAACAATCTATCAAAACTTGGTGGTAAAAAGATAGGTTGGGTGGATACTTTTTGTTTCAACACTTAAAACCCCTTATTGGTTTCCTTAGTCCACCTAAATTTATTTTTCAACCCACCCTTAATAGTATCTAAGACTGGGGCATAGATTGCACTAAAACACCTAAGAAATTTCCTATAGAATTTGGAAAGCCCATGAATACTTCTTACCTCTGTACCAGATGTAGGAGTAGGCCAGTTGATTATAGCCTCCACTTTACTAGGATCCATCTTCAATGTCCCTTTTGAGACCACAAATCCAAGATATACCAAATCTTTCTTCAAGAATTCACATTTCTCCAAGTTTATAGCCAACTTCTCCTCATGCAATATCCTCAAAAAAATCTCCAAATGTTCAAGGTGTTCTGGTTTGGTTTTACTGAATATGAGTATGTCATCAAGATATACTACCATAAACCTTCTTATGTAGTCCTTTATCACTTCATTCATCAATCTCATGAATGTCCTAGGGGCATTTTTAATCCCAAATGGCATGACAAGCCATTCATATAAACCTTTTATAGTTTTGAATGTTTTCTTCCATTCATCACCCTCCTTAATTTGGATTTGGTGGTAACCACTTTTGAGATCCTACTTGTTAAAATATTTACCTCCTCCTAGATAGTCCATTAGATCCTCAATCCTAGGAATTGGGAACCTATATCTAATGGTGATTCTATTAATTTCTCTAGAGTCAATACATAGTCTCCACTTACCTCCTTTTTTGGATGCTAATACCACTCAAACTTTACAAGGGCTTATTCTCTTCTTCATAAAACACTAATAAAGTAACTCTTGTACTTGTCTATCTACTTCCTTATTATGTTCATGAGTCATTTTATAAGAAGATTTTTTTGGTAATGATGCCCCTGGAATGAATTCAATTTGATGACTCACTATTCTGTGTGGTGGTCCATCACTGACAATGTCTTTATTGTTCCAAAAGTTTTTGTACCTCATTGGGTAAATGTGTTGGCTCAGTTGTCTTCTCTTCCTTTGAACTCATCATAAAAAAAAGAATTCTTCTTTTTATCTCTTTAGATCTTGTAGGAATTATTTTACACCAACTACCAATACATTAGGACTGCAAGTCTTCACCCATTCTTCCTCCATCAAATACTAGATCTTCTTGTTTACTCCATCCTTCTGAAATTAATAGGAGTTCTCCCCATTGTGCATGGATTTTCTATCAAATTTCTATGGTCTTCCCAACAAAAGATGGAAAGCATCCATATTTAGTACATCACAGAGAATCTTATTAGCATAGCCTCCGATTTAAAATTTAGCTCATGCTTGTTCATTGACTAAGACATGTTGTCCCTTATTCAACCATGTAACTCTATAGTGATGATCATGAGATGTCTTATTGAATCCCAACTTTTTCACTTCTTCCTTTGAGATAATGTTTTCAATTAACCCCGAGTCTATTATAACTTTGTACACTTTACTAAGAATCTTGCATTTCACTTTGAAAAGCGATCTCCTTTGCTTAGGCTCTTTATTGACTAGTTCTTTGATTAGGAATCTTCTTACCATTATATTATCCCCACTCTTTGAATTAAGGTTGATCTTAGGAGATTTGACACTACTGGTGTCTTCTTGAACATAGTTTACTCTTCTTTCTAACTGAGAAGAAGTTTCTTTTTCAGGTCATCTATAAGAAGGATGACCAAACTGATGACAGTTGTATATCTTCATGTTTGCAAAAGAGGAACCTCTTCCTCTAGAACTATTTCTAGGACCCCTCACTCTTCCATAATTACCTCTACCAATGGATTCACTTCTTTTCTCTATCATTCTTGACTCTCCTTTGGGTCTTGATTCATTACTTCTACCACAATAGTTCCCTTTGTGGCCTATTGTATCTCTACCTCTTCCTCTACCTCTACTAGTGGCTTCATTCTTCTTATTTCTCTTTTCTTCAATCTTAAGAGCCAACTGATAACACTTCTATAGTGTGGTAGGTGTCAGCAGACTAATATCCTCTTGTATACTCCATCTTAGCTCATTTAGATAGTGTGCAAATTTAATACTCTCATCCTCTATCACCTTGGATCTCAAACATATTTTTTAGAAATCATCATTATAGGTACTTGTAACCACCCTAATTTGGTCTTCTCTGACCATAGACCCTATTTTCCCTAAGTGTGATCATACCCCCAATTATGTCAAGACAATTCTTGAATTTATTGACATAAATTACATTAATTGTCTTAGCCAATCAAATCAATTCAATCAAAACAAATCAAAAACATGGCTAAGGTAATTAATTAAAAGGAATTAAATAAAATCCTAATTACACCTCATCACTTGCAAAAGGAAAGTCAATCCCCTAGCCTAATTAATTTAATTAATTGGCTATAGTCCTGATTAATTATCAAAAGCAACCAAAAGCTTAAATAATTAATTTCCCCTATTATTGAATGAATATATTATTTATATAATTCAATTCATTAATACTCCCTTTAACCCCTAACCTAACTTATCTCAACTACCTTAACCTTGGGTTCGATCTAATCCCAACCTCTTCACCCATACTAAGCCTAATTCTAATCTTAATCCCATCTTAACCATCTCCCTAATGATGTCACATTCTTAATCTTTGGATTAGGAATTCAACTCATTCCCCAAAGTCAACTTTCTCAAGCTTGGACTTATACCCTCATCATGCCTCATTAATGCTCTCATAAATGCATCATTAATGCTCTCATAAATGAATCATTAATGCTTATACCCCTCACCCATGCCTCATTAAGGCTCTTACACCTTCATAAATGGCCTTATCTCTCCTCTCACTCCTAATTTCTTCTATAAATAGAATGAGTTTTAATCTCAATGGGCCCCTGATTTTGGATTGTTGAAAGCATTCTTATGTTTGTTTGTTTTTTTATTGGTAAAAGGCTGAAGCCAAAATTTTATTAATGCCAGTAAAATACAAAATAAATCCATTTACTTCGAGCACTGGTAGGAAAGAATGGAGAAGAAAACCTCTAGTCTTGCTCGGGATCCTAGATCCAAATTCAGAGTACAAATTTGAGATATGAGGGCATTCCCTTATTTACAAATGATATGAAGGCATACCCTCATTTATAGGTAGTTGGAGGCATTCCCTCCTAAATAGTTAAAGATAATAGTATTATCTATGAATACTAACCAACTGAGGGCATACCCTTATCATAAAGGTGTGACAAATCCAATACCCTGGACTACTTATTATTCACAAGTGACCAATTGATAAAGATTATTTTAGAAAATCCACCTGAACCTCTGGATTTCAACTCTCTACACCTTTCACCCATGTGTAATTCTATTCTTGTACACAATACAAAATAGAGAAACATGCTAAATCTCTTTAACCCATTAGCAACACATATTTAAAGGTGATAAATTAAAGCTACCTTCTACCAAAGAGAAGCATAAAATAACAAGATAGCCATTAGCAATAGAAATTCTTATAGATATTAAAATTGCCCAACCCTTTAACAAAAGGAACCAAACCTGCTACTTCCCACCTAGAATATGCCTATTTATAATTCTGATAAAGGCTAGGACCTGAAGATATTGAGATAATTCCTAGGATCTCCTCATGTTATTCTTTTATAAAATTCCATTATGAGTTATGTAACAAGATTTATTTAAGATTAAAACTTAATGATACTATTCAGTATCTTGCACGAAATAAAACCAAATGTATTACCGAGAATACCTTTGACAACATTGTCTTTAATAGATATTTGCATATACATTTATTTGTTTACAATGTATGAAGATATAAACATCTTGTAGAAATTAAAGGAAATTCTTGAAGCTAAGTTAAATATAGGAAAGGATATGAAAATTACTTACCTTTATCTTGTCAAAATTGCCTCTAAGGTTGGTTTTATTCACCTAGTTACCTTACCGAGGCTTATCTAGAGGTTTAATCCTCTTGTTAGAGTAGAAGCTAAGCAACAGAAACTTAGACTGGATTAACAAGGAACATCAAAATGTTGATAGATCATTAATCTAGATAACACAATGTTTTAGCGCACCTAATTGGTAACCCATACATTTGTCAAGATAGGAGATTTGATTAATCTAGTTTAACAAGTATGGCTACTTTTAGAGATATGTCTGAGTTAGTTTGAGACATATAAGCATTTTTGTTAAATTAAACCAGAATGATAGATTATCTTTTAGCCGTATGCCGATATGTTGCCATAGTGTTATAAAATGCTAGCTAAATTACATATTAGTTACCCAGGTCTCCTTTATGGATTAAATAGTTATAACAACATAACTATTGTTCAAAAATTATAACTAAGATACTTTCCAGCATGACATCCACATGGATATCCTTACATTCCTATATATTCAGTAGCTAAAATTAAGTCTTAAGATTGAGTATAGAACCAGATAGACCAAACAACTTTATCTCATATTATTGAATTCCAAATTATGAATATCAAAGGGAAGAAAATCTGAATAATCAATTTACAAGAAAGAAAGATAAATAGGGAGGATAAGGGATCATCCCTCCTCTTCACCCACCCTAGAGGCTCCATCAGTCGGAGAAGCAACCCTAGGTTTTTTATTTCTTTGAGGATTTACTTCATCCAACCATACTTCAAGCATCTCTTCAGAATTTGAATCATCAAAGCACATCCTATCTGTAACCCCCACATCATCATCATGCCAGGAGGAGTAGAACTAGTTCCCCTCAGCTGAGGTCCTTAAATGCATGAAGGTCATTATGAACTCAAGATTTTGTTTGATGACAGATTCTCTGGAGACAAACGTATGAAACCTTCAACAATCATAATGTGGATAGTTGGGGCTGGCCTTCCATTAATATCTGGAAGATCATAGAACCTAGGCATGGTAATGGTGTAATCAGGTTTAATATTTTGGATAATTTTATCGATGTTACCAAGATATTTCTTCTTGAAAATTCGCAAACAAATCTTTCCAATCTCCTCTTTTCTAGGGTCTACATAGATAGCCAACGCAATGAACATGGCAGGGATCTTTGTGTTAACCCTATATCTATCTAAGTTTGATGGTAATTATCTACCTAAGATTCTAAACATGGATCTAAGGACAATGGATTGGGAATTTAGAAGGACAGACTTCAGACGCTTAATAGAGATTTCCCCGTCGAAGGCTATCTGAGGAGTAGTGCAGACTAATTTGATAGGCGTAGTCATGGTACCACTAGTCTTAGACAGCCAAGGATAAGCTTTTAGAAACACCAAAGGGGGAGGATAAATAGCTCTGATCTCTCTTGGAAGCTATAGAGGGCCCACGACAATCCAAAATCCAAAATTCCAAATGCCATCAGGAATTGCGCCAAGTACTCCCAATTTCTGGGTCCTTGGCCATCCAAAAGCCAGAATACCAGGAGCCCAGAGGAATAGAGCATCAGAGTATTGGAGGGATATTTTGAATTGCACCAAGGAAGGATTGAACCCCACCACTTAGTAGTTCTTAGGTCAGAATAAACTACATAGTGGACACAAAGGAGTTACAGGTTTAACCAAAGCTTCGAAGAAGGTTGAAAGGGGATGTGAATGTTCCAGAGCTACAAAGGGGTCTTAATAGGGGCATAGAAGGAAAGAAAAATCATAATTCCCTAATGATGGTAGCAATATGAAAACTAGAAGGATGTAAAGTTCAGTTAAATTTATGCAGGGTAGATATAAAAATGTGTATTTAAAGCCTTTTATTTAGACTGCTACGGAGCTTTGGAGAAGAACAGATATATTTTATACCTCTATGAAGGTTAGTGTTTAATTTAGAGTATTAGTATATGACTAATAAAGGATGTCCCTAAGTACCCTGATAGTCATAACCCTCTAAATCAAAAATTTGATATCAAAAAACTAGAGGAATCTGACTAACACCCAATCTGCTTTGGATTCTTTTTATCTAAGTATGATTAAAAGTACCAAACTACAGGCTTAAGGAAAAAAGGAATTTTAGGACCATAATTTAATAGGGTCCAAATTCAATCTTAAGTAATAGCGAAGTGTAAGATACAGAGCCTCATTGGAATAAGCAAAAAATTGAAAATGGGCCAAAGCTATCTATCACAAGGATGACAATTAGACTAGAATTCTGATCATTAGATTATGGATTCCAGAGTTAACAGTACCAGTATAGCTCCAGCATACTTGTAAATGCCAATTATTTGGGCCAAGAATATAAGTAGAGATATAAGCATAAAATTATCATGAATATTATAAACAATTATCATCAAACCTATGATAATCCAGTAGTGTTAGAAAGCCCCAGATCTATAACTAGAATTAAATGTGTAAATGAAAAATACCCATTATTTTGCAGATTTAACTTAAACCAACCTGTATTTTTAGCTATCTGTCTATATTATTGATTAGAATGATTACATTATTGATATTGTTCCCAGTTTTTCTATCAAAATAGTAAAGGTATGTGCATAACCCAAGCTAGATAGCCTAGATCTATCTTAATGTATTTCCAATTTTTGTATACAAAAGGTAACAAGGGCTTACTAAGACAATTTCCAAAATTACTAATAAATATAAAATAGATTACTATTACCAGCCTAAAACACTGACTTCACTCCCTACACTAAGATTTATGCAGCCAGTCATAGCTCCATTCTCCCTCATTCTTCTTCACAATAACAATGGCATCGTCCTCTTCAATCTCATCTCCCATTTGTTTTGAGCATCGTTTAACTGATGGTGCGATGATACAGAAGTCCTCCAAGGCCATTTTTTTCAGGACTTCAAGGATGGTGAAGCCTTCCTCTTCCCAGTACGTAAGTAGCCAATCCCTATCATTGTTAGTGTTAAGCACTTCCCCGAAACAAGAAATCGATATTGTGTTTCATTTCAGGCCAATGTTTATCAAAACAACATTCATCCTTAATTAGTAGCATGGGTACATGCTTGCCTCTCGGAAACTCCTTCAACTTATCTATCTTTGTCCTCATAATAACCTCCATAAAAGGCACAGTGAGATTAGGGTTTATGCTAAAAACTATTTTTTCTAGTCCTCCCAGAACCTCAGCTACGAAAATTCTTTTTGCTACCTTGATAATATTATCTTTTGTAAATCTAGCATAGGAAGCCAGAGTTATGAACCCTCTAAAAATTGACCCGTTAGTTTGGAATGTGAATTTTTTGTCAAAATGGCAATCCCCTAAGCATTTCTCCATGGCCCACCTTACTGCCTCAGGGAGTTGGTTTAAAATTCTATTCCAGCGCTCTCGTTTAACAAACCCACAAAAAGCCATGGCGCGGGTATCACCCAACACAAATGTTAGCATCCTTGACTCCATATTCCAATAGGCTCATTTTCTCTACCTATTAAACCAGTACAGTTATGAAGAATGGGAATGATAATAGGTTTTTAATATAGAAATATTGATCTGGGCTCCTTAACTTTTATCATTAATTACTTACCCTGATTACACTCTCGAGCTTTTCAAAAAATAATTTTAATTAAGCTTGTACATTTGAAGGGACATGTTCCCAATAAGTGTTTCTCTTGTATAAATGCCTCTTTAAATCCTTGATAATACTAACTATTCGCTAGATAAGATATAACTTAGCCTGGTTTCTTTAATTGATCATATATCGTAGTTTATTCTTCTTGGTTTAGGATAAAGTACTCCTCGGGATGGGTCTTAAAAGGACTAGGAGAGATAACTAAGCTTAGATAAATCTTGGGAAAATTTGCCAACCTAGGTAAAATATTAGTCGAGTACTCCAAGATATGATTACAATGACAACGCTAGTTAAAGGCTGGCATAAACATCAATAAGATAAGTGGAGCCTTCAAGCCATCAGACAAGGCCCAAATAGATAAAAAGTGGGCAGCTCATCTAAAATTTGGGGCCTTATTTCTAAATGATGAAACCATTTAATACTAATAATGATCTAAAGCCCCTGCATCATACTTAACCTTGCATCAATCTCAAATGGGGTTAAGGATACATTTTAACTATATTTACTCTAAGAGTTTAATGCTCGAGTCTCAATGCTTTTATACATACAAAGAGACATACATAGATACATAAATACAGATATACATACATAAATACAAACTCTCATTTTTATGTACATACATATATACAGATATCCATTTTTACATATAATCCTACATTCCTACCTGACAACCCCCTCTATGTATCTACCTTCTATATTATATTATAGACAAAACAAGTTGATCATTAGTTATAAATTATTTTTATACAAAAACTATTTTTGCTAAGCTAGTACGAGTAATCCTAGACTCCAATTTGCTGCGAGATTATCTTCCTTGAGGTTATCCTAACCATCGATTTATAATGCCAAATTAGTCACCTCTTGTTATTAATATAGAACCCTGATAACTTTATCCTAATGTAACCTTGTCCTTTGGTATAATTTAATGGATTGCAAAAATCAATATTACATACATATAGTTTTTTAATCAATTCACCATTCTACTTTCTTATCAGTATCAACTCATGCCAAACTCATCAATCTAATTATGTGGTGGGGATGATCCCAGAAGTATTAAATACGTATTTGTTATAATGACAACCTAATTATTGTTGGTGTAGTGGCTGAATTTTAGTGTATATAATTTGTCATTGCTACGTGTGTAAATTAATAATTCTATATTTGTGTATAAATCTGTATAGCCTAATAGGTACTTGATTCTTCCCGTCATCCTGAGGGAGATTTGAATTTATTTTGATATTCTAAATGTCTATCTAGGTCATTAAGATATGTCCTAATATATCTAACATATGAGTAAGGGTGTCTTGTATTTGAATTAATTAAGATAGTTCCATTGTTGATTTGGGATATATACCGACGCTTCCACTCCTAATATAACATAAATGAGGGATATAGCTTATGTGAACTGAAATGTAAGTACATACATACCTACCTATACTCGCACCTATGTGCATATGTTCATACTTCTAGATAATCATCCTATCCACATACCTATATACATAGATGGTAAGGTACAAACATGCATACATACCTACATTTTTGTATTAATAGAACCTTACAAATGATCTAGCTCGGTCGAGGTAGGGAACTGATAGAGAAATATGTCCTGTAAATTTAAGGGACCATTTAGAACATATTTATTTATTATCAGTAGCTTTGATTCTAAAGTGAAATCTAAAGTAAGGTTACTGACACAACCCAGTCCAACCCAAGGAACTACCTAATTCTTAACCTGATTTATGCTAAAGGCACCTCAGGTGGGATAGACATGCCATCTACACCCATATTAGCTAATTCATCTACCCTTTTATTGCCTTCTTTGTAAATATGATTGATTGTGATTTTAGAGAATTTCTTACTTACATTGATGGCTTCAGTAAGAAACGTATTTAATTTCCAGTTAGGGGTAGAGCCTGACCTAAGGGTATTAACAATAATGGTTGAACCCCCTTCAATTTCCAAATTTACTATACCTAGATCCTTACATATATAAAGTCCTTTAATGAGTGTGAGAAGTTCTGCCTTATTATTAGTCTCAATACCAGTAGGGGAGGCAAAAGAAGCAATTTCTCTGCCATCACTGTTATGAACACAACCACCAATGCTCGCAATACCAGGATTGCCCCTTCATGCCCATCAAAATTCAATTTGAACCAATCAAACCCTAGCGGTGTCCAGACACACTCAACCCTCCTATTCTTTGATAGATTTTCTCCAGGGCCATAGAAAGGTGGGAGGACAAGACCTACCCATTTACCCCTAATTTCCTCATCCCAGTGGGACATCTTTGCCTCTCTTTTCGGAAGATTCCTACTTTTATTAGTAGTAAATTCAATTATGCTTGCTTCCATTTTATTAATTAATTATTTTACATATAATTTATCATCTCTAAATATTCTTCTATTTCTCTCCTTCCATAATTCCCAAATAATAATTGATGGGGCAGTAATCCATAAATTAGTATAAATGCTTCCTTTTTTTTAATTCCGTCCAGGCCTGTAGCATCTCAAGAATGGTATTGGGGAAAGCAGTTTGCCAACCCAGGTTATAACATAACCACTTCCAGCATTGATTTGAGAACTTGCAAGTTAATAGGATATGGTTAAGGTCTTCTTCCTCATGTTCACATAAAGGGCACCTATTGGGACCTTCATATCCCATTTTCCTGAATCTCTCTATTGTAAGTAGCTTTTGATGCATTGTAATCCAAGTACAGATACCAGCCTTAGGAAGACAATATTTATTCTAGCACAAGTTTGTTGGTATATATGTCTTTGGCCTATTTTTTTGCTTCTAATAGAAATATATCCATCCTTCGAATTATATTCTCCATTATTGGCCCCATCCCATACCAAGGTGTCCATTCCACCATTGAGAAATATTTGTCTCTTGTTTAATGTCTCAGAAAGAAGAACTTCATCCTTAGGTAAATTAAAGGCAAAAAAGTCTTGCCATTCCTAACCTTGTACCATTAGTTGATTTTTTAATGTAATCTTTAACAAAGAAGTCCAGAGAGGTTTCTAGTCTATTCTTGGATCTGATTAGTTGCAGTTTATCCAAAGATTCAAACCCTCCCCAAGAATCTGCCCAAAAGAGAGCATCTTCCCCAGTTCCTAGGTTCCAGGTAAGCTTACTAGAGATAATCTGTCAGCAATCTAACATAAAATTCCAGATTCTAGATCCTCTAGGCGGATTTTTCTCCCTAAATATATTTATTGGGTTATTATCAATTAAGTATTTAGATATTAAAATTTGTGCCCACTTAGCTTGTGGATTCTTATAAAGATGCCAGACTAATTTCGCTCCTAACACCTTTCCTTTATCCCCTATGTTTTTAATACCCGCTCCACCTTCATCTTTTGGATAGAAAACTTTATCCCATGCAATCAATGGATATTTCTTTACGTCACTCAATCCTTGCCAAAAGAAATTTCTTAGGTGTTTATTTAATTCTGCTTTTTTTTTCAGGGAGATTAATACATGCTAATTGGTAGATTGGCATGGAGGCCAAGACTAATTTTACCATTGTAGCTCGACCAGCTGAAGATAGCCATTTACCTTTCCAAGAGTTCATTTTAATTTAAATTTTTTCTATTGTAGGGTTCCAGAGGTGGGTTGTTCTTGTTCCCTTATCTAATGGTAAACCAAGGTATTTGTAGGGGAAACTTCCAGGATTGAATTGTAGACTTCTATAGATTTTTTGAGCTAGCTTATGGGGTGTATAAAAGAAAAAAACTTCAGATTTGCATTCATTGATTTCTTGCCCTGAGGCAGCTGTGTAGGAATCAAGGATAGATTTAATCATTTTAGCCTCGCCAACTTCGCTAGCTCCATAAAGCATAGTATCATCAACAAATTGTTGATGGGTAGTTGGTTCCATACTACTGGATATCATAATACCTTTGATATTGCCTTCGATTTTCTATGAGTGTATAGCCCTCCCCAAGGCATCAACCATAATGGTGAAGAGATATGGAGACAAAGGGTCCCCTTATTGGATTCCTCTGGATATTTCAAAGAAACCTTCCAGAGTGCCATTCAATAGGACAGAGAACATAGGCATAGATATACATTCATATATGAGGTTAATCCAACTTTTTGAAAATCCAAAAGCCTCCAAACATTTACACAGAAATCTCCAATCAACTTTGTCATATGCTTTTTAATGTCTAGTTTTATCATCATACAAGGAGATTTATTATTTTGAACTGAATGAATAGCCTCCTCAGCTATAATAATTCCATAATATATTGAACGGCCAGGAACAAAGCTGGTTTGTTCCTCACTAATTAACAAGGGTAGGATTTTTTGGATCCTAATAGTTAAAGTTTTAGAAAGTATTTTGTATAACGTATTACAGAGCACAATTGGTCTGTAGTCATTAAGAGTTTTTGGTTTACCCTTTTTTGGAATAAGGGTTAGAAAAGTATTGTTAACCTCTTTTAGGATTTTACCAGAGTATCTAACCCCTTCTAGTGCCTCTGTAACCTCCTTTCCAATGAAATCCCAACATTTCTAATAGAAGGCAACAGGGAAACCATTTAGCCCTGGTGATTTGTCAGGGTTCATATATGTTTGAGCATCTTATTCTGTTCACATAGCTTAGAGGCTCTTGTGTTATTCAATATATTCTTAAAATAATTAATAGTTTCATCCACTATTTCTGAAGGAAGTTGGAGATCCTTCCCTTCCTTAGTCCTGATCCTTATGATTCTATTTATTTCTCTTCTTTTTTTAGTACTATTGTGAAAGAATTTTGTGTTTCTGTCTCCTGCTTCTAACCATGATTCCCTAGATTTTTGTCACCAGAAGATCTCTTCTTTGGACAAAATGTCTTCATATTCGAATAGGAGGGACTTCTCTTTGAGGTATAAAGTCTCATCCATTCCAAAAATTAGAACCTGTGCATTTACCTCCTTCAATTTTTCCTCTAAAGCCAATTTTTCCTAAAAAATGTTACCATTAAATTTCTCCGAATTCCATTCTAGCAATTTTCTTTTGATAATCTTAAGTTTGCTAGAAACTATATACATTTTTGACACAGAGACCTGAGCTTCCCCCCACCAATGTTTAATGAGATTGAGGAGGTTCTCATCTTGTAGCCACATATGTTCAAATTTAAAGGACAATTCTTTGGCCTAGAGTCAACAACAATTTGTAACTAGACAGGGTAATGGTCTGAACTAGAAATAGGGAGAACTTGGGCATTTAAGGTTGCATTAAACTTAGTCAGGCTCCCATGGAGAAAGAATTTTTTAAGCTTCTCTACAATATTACAAAAAAAATTCCTCCTGTTGTTCCATGTGAAGGCATTATCCTCCATATGTATTTCCATTAGCGAGTTTCTAGAGACCCAATCATTAAAACCATTAGCAGCCTGAGGTAGAATAGTGCTACCCACTCTCTTCTCAGAGAGCTTTGTGATGGTGTTAAAATCTCTCCCAATCAAAGATAGTTGGTTAGGATGAGCACCAAGGAATTTTTCAATCTCTGTCCAGACTAGGAGTTTATCATTTGATTGTGTAGGCCCATACACATTAATAAGGTAGAAAACTAGGTTATTTCTAAAATTCCTTACTTGACTTGCCATCCAATTTTGGTGTTTTTCCAAGATAAGGAAGGATATGGATCTAGGATCCCAGATAATAGCTAGACCTCTAGAATCCCTTGTAGCCTATGACTCTTCTAGGTTTCTAAATCCAAGTTTCTTACTAAAAGTGACTGCTTCCTCCCTACACATCTTTGTCTCCTGAATTAATACTAACTTTACCTTAGTTCTATTTATACAGTGGTGAAGAATCCACTACTTTTTAGGGGCATTTAAACCCCTAACATTCCATGATAGGACAATCATATCCCCTTGGTAAGGCCCTTCCCCTTCCCAATATCAAAAAGAGTCGTAATTTGTACTTGACCAGAAGCTTCTCCATCTCTGATCCTAAGTTCCCCATGAGACTTCCTACCCCTCTTTTTTGGGATCTGACCACAATCTGGTATCACTCTACTATTCCATGTGTAGGCAATTCCATAGGAATCCAGATCCTTAGCTTCTAGATCATCTATTTCAACCAACATCTTAGCCATGGGCGCCGAATCCTCTACACATTGTATCTCCCCAATGTCATTGATTAGAAGTGACCTCTATAGTAACAATTACTCTTTATCACATGTATCAACCATACAACTATCAAGGATTTCATCAAGAAGGGAGTCACCAATAGAATCATAGAATATTTTTACCTCATTTTCTATTTGGCTAAGCATAACAGATGTCGTCCCTAGATCTTCAGAGATCGATAGAAGATTGATCTATGACTCATCTAGTATGGCACCCCTTGGGAGCCCAAAATCTGAGGGCAACGTAGGCCCCTTGGAAACAAAACTCAAAAGTGTCGCACAAATTTTTCCAACCACCAGAGGAGAACCCAAATTAGTTCCCTCGGGTAGTAGCACCAGACCATTCTTAGTGAAATTACCTTGTCATGTAACCACCCTAGATGACAACCTCAGCTCTTGGGAGGAATTTCTTCCATGCCTCCTATTATGCTTAGCACAAGCAGGAGAGCCTTTTCTCGAAAGGGGAGAGACAAAGCCAAGGGGAGTGTTATTCCTCAACTCTAGTAGATCATCTTCTTCCAAATTTTTTTGTAATTCTTGTAAAGTTAAAGGGGAATCAGGTGCTAAAAATTCCTTAATTAATAGTTCACACTGACGAGCAAGCTCTTCTTCATCACAGATTTCCTCGACAAATTTCAAAATAAGATCCTTTACTAAATCCTCACACACATATTGTAGGATAATCCTATCTTCCTCATTTATTCTAGCGGAGTCCTTACTAATTTCACAGGCTTCGAGGGAGGAATGCACTTATTAGCGGTGTAGAGGAAGAAGAAACAAAGGGAGGTTTACCATGCTCTGAGATAATTTCTCCATTCTGATATCTATTGGATACTAGATATTAGTTAATTATAGGTTCGTTGTTGGTGATGGGATGGATTAAATCTATATCCAAAGATAGGTCCTTAATGTCAAGAGAGGAAAGGGGTTCCATGTTCCTATCCTTGCCCAGAATCGCAAAACCCCCAATGTTGGGGAGAAAATTGATATCAATATTGACATTAATATCAGACCTCTTATAAAAATTACTAATTGGAGGAGAAGTAAAAACCTTCCCATTGTATACCTCTTCGACCAAATTAGACATAGACAATTTATCCAAAGTTCGATCTTTTTCTTTAAAATTGAAATCTACAATTTTAGGGTTTATAATGATCGATCTGGAATTACACAAAATTTCCATAGGCTCATTTAGATTATCCTTGAGTTTCATACTTACAATAATGGTTTTTTCTACATGAGCATCCTTAGAGTCTATAAAACCACTAAAATTTCCTAGTCCATTGCCTATTTCGTGAAGGGATTCATCCTCAGATAGTTCTATTGGTAAGTTTTTTAGCAAAACAATCTTATCCACCATTAGGTCCAATTCATTCGGATTAAACAAAGGAGACCAATCTAGGGTAAAAATCCCTACATTTCTAAATTTAGGGCATCCTTCCGCTAGAAGTTTCATTTTTAGTTTTTTATTAGAACAATCTACATACATAAATTTTTCTTGGAGGATAGTGATACATACCTTATTGTCCAATCATTTTGTAAGTCATTCTACAATTATTTCAGCCGATGCCCCTATTCCATTCCACCTGCAAAACAAACCATACTCTACACACATATTCTGAATTCTACCTACAATTCCATTTTTTATAAAAATCTTTTTTCTATGATTAGGGTTAGATACACCAGTTTTAACCTTATTGCTATTTTGAGGAAGTGAATTTGCCTGATCTTTCATTTCTTCCTCTAGATCTCTAGCATGCCTATGAGGGGGAGAGTAAATTTTACCTGAACTAGGAAATGTGCAATTTTTACTCAGACCTAAATTCTTGGTCAGAGTAGGATTGCCAGAGGACACACTCTGCAAAATAATATTATGAACCGGCCTCTTTGGGAAATATTCTGTGAAGTAAGGCACTTTTCTCATGACACCATTTCTTTGAGGTGAGCTAGGTTTATGAGAAATAGGCGCAAGAAGTAGCTTCTCCCAAGGAAAATACCTAGAGGAAACTCTAGGGGAAGAAGGAACCAGCGCCGAGAACCGATTCGCAGTTTTGATAACAAAGGGCTTAACTAACAAATTCTTTGACTGATAAAGAGATCCAGCGACCGTTTTCCATTCATTTTTTCCTAGAGACATAGGAAAAACAAGAGAGCTCCCAACGGTACCAAAATAAATGAAAGAGGCAGACGTATACTTTATTTTAGAGAAGAGCATAATTTTTCGATCGAGAGATTCGACCAAAAAAAGGCATGACTAGAGGGCGCGAGCATATGCAAAAAGGCAGAGACATCTTTTATTGGATATTGAATAATAATAATTATTATTTTATAACAAAAGCTTTCTTATGTTGTCCATATTATTAGAGATCTATATTGCATTTTAGCTTTATTATTTTCCATTTTTATAATCTTCAATTTTAGAGCTATTTCTTGAGCATGTAGATTAGTTTCATTTAAGTATTTCATTCTAGGTTGTATATGTCACTGATAAATCTATAATTTGAGGGAAATTATATCATTTTTCACACTCCTCCTAGATAGGAAGAAATAGGTCTATTTTAGTGATTGATATGCTTGCTAACTCTTGTTTTCACTAATACAATGACTTATTGAAGTGTTGTGTTGCAGCTAACAGGTACACAAAATAACACACACAGTAATCACCTCTAGTTCTTAGATTATTTATTTTCTTATGGAGTTGTATCTCATAATCATCAAGGATATAGGTATCTCTAATCTTGGAAACCATAGGTCCTTCCAAGTAGAAATAGGGTTCTTCCCTTGTTTTTGTCTATCATCTTGCACAAACTTCCACCACATAAGGGAAGCTCCTCTCAACCTAATCTTAGCCACCTTCAACTTTTGTGCTTTAGTCACATTTTCACACTCAAAATGGTTATCTAACTCCTCTTCCACTCCATCACTACTTTTGGCTCCATGTTTCCACTAAACAGGGTGTAGGTCACACCCTCTAGGTATTTTCCACCCATAGATTCCAAATTTATAAGGAATGGTCCTTATTGCAAAATGGGATCAGGCTCTGGCACTTCATCTTCTACTACCACTGACTTCCCTTTACCTTTTGTCTCTTTCAATTTTCACTAACCTCTTTAATCTTATCTTCAACTTCACCAAGCTTACACTCCATCTATGCCAATATTTCTCTTAGGAGTCTATTCTCCTCTTCTTGGTCATCAACCCTCTTTTCCAACTCTATGTTAGTTACCATTCTTGAATCACCCATTGAATCAAAATCATACATATACTACTTAGCCCAAATATTTTTTAGGCTCTAATACCAATCTGATAGGGAGGTTCTTATCCTAGAGTCATCTCAAATCTCTTTAAGGTCACTCTCTAAACCTTTTAAGGGCTTTCTTCTCAACCCTAACCTAGGAGAACACTCTTTGTTTCTTTCCCCTAATTCCAAGGACCTCTCTATCAAAGGTGGTGCAATACTTCTTTGAACTCACTAGGGTAAGTTCACACAATCCATACTAAACACTCATTAGCTACTTTGTAGGATTTAATTCACTCTAATTATCCTATTAATATCTTTCTTGAAGTTCTTTGGCCATGATTCACTCACTTTTTCCATCGAGTTCAAAAGTTCATTGTTTGAAGGGCTAGTAGCCCTAATTTGGGGCTAAAACCCTTACAACTCCAATAACTTCCAAAATAACCCCCCAACTAATCAATGATCCTGACACCCTTTTGTGAAACCTTCAATATTTTTAGGGTTTTAGGTCACCAAGGTATCCATATAGTATGTTTTTCAAACTGGTTCAATCTCCTTAAAAATAGGGCTAGTTGCATTCTCTTAAGGAAATTGTTGATGAAATGGATTCATAAACTCTTGGCACTAGCTCCATGGATTCTTTAAAACCCTAACACCACTCTCTAACCATTAGATCCACTTGTTAAATCCAATCCTACATTAAAACTTTGACTTCAATCTACTTACTCCTAGCCAGGTACACACTATCTCGCCTAGGGAAAGCCTTTAAAAATAGAAAATAAAAATAAAAATTATTGCACCTGTACAAAAAGGAAAAGAATATATAGAGGCTCTAGTTTCCATCCTCCATGTACCATTAAGATCCAATGGAGGGAATTCACTATAGAGCCATATTTATAGTCCAAACGCTTATATTGGTAGTGAACAGTCCAAGAAGGATTTGTTTTTGTTTATACACACAAAACTATACAATATCTCACAAGAAGTTATTAAAATTCAAAACAATAAGTTTGATAAATTATTCTACTCATCAAATCGATTGATTCAATCCATATGCAGTGAATTAAACCCAGATCTTGTAAAACTATGAAAATACAATAAAAACTGTCAATTTGATCCTTCTTGGAAAATGTAACAAAAGTTTGTCCGACCCCTATAAAATGATTTGAAAACCCTTATATATGTCCCATAGGTCCATAAAAACAACCTATTCTCACCCATAACCACCATTAGAGCATTTTTCGTTAGGTGTCCAAATGTTGTCCAACAACATTTGAAAGTTGTAAAAGTTGCTCAAGCAACTTTTTACAACTTTTATATCTTTTACAATTTCATAGCCCTGGCCCAATGAATGGTTTCCAAAAATATTTAAACCCCATCCTAATGTAGAGTGCACAAAAGGAAGCTACTGAGTATCAGTAAACTACTATATTACTCGGCACATACAAGAACACTCGACCAATACTGGACTACTCGGCAATCACTAACACTGAGCAATAACTGCAACTCAATAACTACTGGCACTTGACAATAACCGCAACTCAGCACTTATTGGATAAAAGATATTCAATCTCTTTCACAATCCTTCAACCTTGGTTTAGGAAAATCCAACTCCACACTCCTTTCAATAGGATTGATATCTACTCGCCTATGAGGTCTAGAAACTCTTCTTACGCCAATCCAACACCCAAGGTTATGAAACAAATTTCTTCAAATTATGTCTCAGGGACACTTTCCCTAAACTCCAACCAAAGTGTGAAACTCTTCACCAGTTGCTTCACCCAATCAATCCAATGATTTGTACATCCTACTAGGGTCCTATGGATGGAGAATTATCCAACAGATCAGTTTATACACTCCCATAAATACCCAAACTCACACTGTCCTCTAATTCCTTGTAGCCCTTTCCAAGGGGTTTTTCTTGCACAAATTTTGACTATGAAGATAAAAAAAAAAATTTGGTTGTTTTTAGACACCCATTATGAAGTCATTACAATACCCAAAGATCTAGGGACCCACTCTATTGTTAGAATAACTGAGAGTGGGGGGGGGGGTGAATCAGTGGCCTCAATAATTAATCCAATAATTCAACCAAAACTTTATATCAAAAATATAATATCTTTAGTTATCTTCAGTCCTACAAGATTTATTCCTTGTGTAAATCTAACATATATATACTACTCGGTGAATATTCTATTTATCCTTTTCTTAAGCTTTACCGAATAGCAGTTTATGTTTTCCTAGTCTTTACCAAATATCAGTAAATAAACTTAGTGTTTACCGACCAATCTTGTTTTAGTAACGTGTGAAGCAAAACATCAAAGTAATGAACCATATACACATTTGACACATGGATTTTTGACCTGAAAACCTTGTTAAGGAAAAAACCACTTGGGACCGGTACCCCAAAATTTTCACTCTTCTGAAGTGAGCTTGGTGAAGAACCAACCCTGTTAAAGGTTACAAACACACTGTTAAGTGCAACCTTGTTAGAGGATTTAAATACATTGGTTAGTCTCTTAGCCTTAGGCATTCACTATGTTGTCAACAAGAAAAAACCTTTTGATACTCTTGAGTATCTCAATACAATAAGGACTGTTAAATCCCACTCGGTTAAGAGATTTTCTAAATCAATGGTTAAACTGAAATAATATATCATGATCGGTTGATTAATACAACTTAATCTTGCAGATTTTCAAATCTATTGTAAGTCCATAATACACTTCTGATCAATATGCTCTTCTATTCCTTTGCTTCCTCCCTGTTCTTTCTGCTCGGTGAATGTTGTTGCTTCTCTGTTTCTCGGTGTCTGCGGAATTCTTGGCTCTATTCTTCAGCCTGTATGATCATATCTGCATGAAGACTTCTATCTTCAACAGATTTATACTCAAAATTCCTCACTTTCATAATGAATTACTTGTCTCTTTATATAGACATGATTTCACTGTTTACTTTGCTTGTCTTTCTTGTTCTTGATGTAGACAGATTTCTTGATCAACAAATCTCACCATGAATTGCTTTAATCTTTAAAGCTCAACTCTAGTTTTATCCCGTAGATTCATCCTTGACAATTGTGATTAAAACTAGCTTTAAATCTTCAGTTCAATTGGTCAATGAAAATATATTAATCAATAAATTAACTCTAATTATGGCTCCTATCGGCTAAGTGTTTTGTTGTTTCCTAACTCCAGTTCTGATCGGTGATCAACTCTTAGTTTTCTTGTTCATTGACTCCAGTTGTCCTCGGGCATTACCTTTAGTTCTGCTCGGGGTTCACTTTAGTTATGCTTAGTGTTGCGGTGCTCAGTATACACTATGAACTACTTGTGGTTCTCTATCTGTCAGTGTGCACTATCTTTTGGTGTTTACTGTCACTTTGTGTACACTGGCTTTATATGTTTACCGATAACATAAACTTTATCTCTTTGGTTTCTTGAACTCTATAACAATATATATATATGACCAATCAGATTATATCAAGTTGACATCAATGAAAACACAATAAATTAACTGATTTAATGTCTTGCATTTACTTTCTATAGCTTGGTGACCATCAACTTGTCATATTCAAACATTCAATCAGTTATAGTTCATCATCTACTCGAGCACCGCTAAACCCTCATAAAGCACATAGACCTAAATGGCCAAATTAGGCTTGGTTTACAAAGAAATTGATCTATCATGGGTACAAAAATGAATGAAGTGGTTTGGAAACCTTATAATAACTCTGAATGACCTAAATCAATCCTTCAATTGATCCCTTCAATCAGTTACTTCATCTACTCATGACTGTTCCTATCATAGTGGCTAAATACATTAAGATATTTAGCCTAGGGCTTGATGCTAAAAGGACCAGAATGCCAGATCTTGAGTAGAGCCTTAGGAATAATTAATGATACATCCCTAACCTTAATTTACCAAGTAGCCATTGATTTCCACTAGAGAAATGACAAGTTAGGGTTCCATTTGTGTGACAGGTCAAGACTTGATGCCCTACAAAACTGCTTTCACCAAATTGTATGTAACTTTTGATCTATAACTCCAATTGAACTCAAATCAAATGTTTTGGAAACTAGACTCATAGGGATATCAAATCATGGCATTAAATTCATGCTCCCAATCCGTACATGTCTTTACACATATAAATTTCTCAAGAAATGTGGTTTCTTTTATTCAACTTCCATCAAAATTGCTTCTACAACTTCCAACACTTCCAACCTCTATCAAAGAGGCTTGGATATGCTTAAATATCTTCAAAACATAGTTCTAATCAATCAGGAATGGTTGACCATTGGTAACCACATTTTGAACTTCTCGATAAACTTTTTTAAAAGTTGCTTGTAATACCCACTCGTATTTTGCTTTCAGTTTATGATGTCGTACTCTTTTAGGCAGTTATTTCAGTTGATTGGCCAGATTCTTTTAGGCTAAATTTCATGTGAGCTATTATTATTTTATTTGATGGTGATTTTGGATTATGATGTTATGGATTTATCATATGCATAGATAGATGTGATGATATTATCATGATGATTATTATATGTTGATTTCAGATTATGATGTACTTACCTCATACTTGCATGTGTATGGTTATCTTACATGTTGTTGTACTTGTGACGTGTTTGTTGTGGTAGAGGACAGAGACGTAGTTACTTTCTTTGCGAGATCCATACGTTCGACTGATCCCTATCATTGTTTGTGATATTATATTAGATGTACATGTGTGTTCCTTTGATGAAAAGTTTGCAAGTACAGGGCATCATCTTCCCTGAATTGGCAAGAGTGAGTGTGCCCATATATTCATCTTAATGGTAAAGAGGGGAGGTAACATACAGATCCAAAACCCTAACCTAAGCCTATTGTCCTAAGTATTAGATGAGTATCAGTTTGACTACCCTACCCGGACTTGTCTAGTTGATGTAAATTCGTGGATCCTATCTTGTTATGTGTATGGGTTGATTTTGAGTGATTTTAGTTGAGTGTTGTGATATTGTGTGATTTATCATGTATTTGTGAAATTGATTATTATTGAAATTAATTATTAAATATATATTATTTAATTAATTGAAAATTAATTGAATACCTATGTTTAATTGGGAAAGTAATTATAGTGTAATTATTGAATTTTGGAATTAATTGAATATTTAAATTGGAAATTGAGTTATATTGGCTTTTATGTATTATTAAATAATTAAATATTTAATTGCATGGATAAGTGTGCTTTAAATATTTAATCTATTTAATATATATTTTAGTTAATTACATGTGCAAGATATTATTGAAAATTGAGTTTGAATTCAAAATGCAACTTGGTTTAATAAGTCAAAGTTGAGTTGTGCAAGTAAATAGATATTTTTAATTAATAATTATTATTTACATTCAATTTTGTGCTGAGTCCTTTTAGGGGTTAACTAGTGTGTTGTCATTAGGGTTTTCATGATTGGGGGAAGTTGATTCTCTTTAGGAGAATTCTCCTCTCATTTGGGATAACAGGTTATTGGTGAAGACATTTTTGGGAGAAGAATTTGTGAGAGCATTTTTGTGTGCTCTTTTTGTCATGCTATTTTGTGAATTTTGTGTGTGCTCGGAGGCTTAAGGATTTGTGAAGATCTTGGCTTGGGAGGCTTCGTGGTTCTAGATTTGCATTCGGAATTGGATTCGGAGGCTTCGAGATTCTCCATCTTCTTACAAAGCTTCCTTGTCAAAATTTTGGTGGATTTGAGGTAGGGTTTGGAAAAAACCCCTTTGTGATTTCAGTTTGTGAATTTTGTGCTTTCTATGTGTTTGGATCATTTACATTTCCATAATTAGGTCTATTTATGTATTTGCTTAAAAAGGGTATCTTAGAAAACCCTAGATCTATGTTTTTTAGAGAAAATATAAACTTGGCATAGTAATGTTATGCTGCCAAAATTTAGAGGAAAAATGTGCATGAGAGGACCTATAAATTGAGAAAATCAATCTCCCTATAGACTAGACTATAGTAGGAAAATAAATTCCCCCTTTGAAACAAAATATTCTTTAGAAAATTTAATTGTTTTGAAAAAAAGTCTTCCCTAGAAAAAAATTCAGTCTATTAAAAATAATGCACCAGTCAATTAAAATGCTCAATGAAAGACAAAAATTGGGTAAAAGACAAAAAAAAGGGAAAAAGACCTTTTAAAAAAAAGAAAAGAGAATATTTCTGTTTTCAGAAATCAAAGAAAAAAAATTTAAAAACGAAATGTATTTTAAAATAAAACAAAAAAATATTTTAAAATAATAAAAGTTTTGGGGTGGTGGGTTTGACCCCACCCACCCCTACGGGATCCGCGCTTGCCTTACGGCCAGCGGCCCGCATGGCGCTGCTGCCCCGGCAGTAGACTGCCACCGCGGGGCCCGCGTTGCCTTAAGGCAGAACGGCCACCCCGTGGGGCAGTCAGCTATCGTAACGCAGTAGTTACCTTGAGTGTAGCAGGGGGCGTGGGGCCCACCTCCCCTTTTAAAATTATGTTGTTTTGTTTATATTTATTTAAATTTTAATTGTTAAATTTAAATTTATTTAAATAAAATTTTTGTTTGTAATATGTTTAGTTTTAATTTAATATATATATATATATATATATATATATTTATTTATAATATAAATCTTTTTTTATATATTTAGTTTTAGTTAATTTTAAATGTATATAATTTATATTATGATTATTTAATTTTATTTAGTATTAATTAAACTCACTTTGGGTAATGTTAAATAAAATTAGTTAATTATTGTTTCTCATTTAGGATTAATCATCTGATTAAGGGTGTATATTATGTTGTGGGATAAACATTAGTTAATAATTGATTATAAATGAATAGTATGTTATACGTCCTTTTGATTCATTTAATTTTGTTAGTAGACTATTGTTTCTTTTTATATAGTCCATTTAATCGTTATATAATTATTAGATTAATTAATAACCTTTAAATTGGTAATTGGTATATACATCATTTTTAATGAGATTTGTGTTGGAACTATCGTTTCCTTGATATTGTAATTAATAACACTGAATATGTTTAACAAGGAAATTTATATCAAATTGTAAACTGTTAGGAATGAGACAAGGGATCAGTTGACTAGGTTAAATTTTGTTATTCGTTGAGTCGTGGAATCCTATAGGATTGTTGTTCAACTATTTCTGCATAATGTGATTTATGTCCTCATTCCTTATGTATTTATTTCCATGCATTGGGTATCTAGGTTTTAGATTGCCCTAGAATGTTTACAGAGGCTGGGGGGCATTTTGCATTTCCGTTTATGATGTGGTGTGTGTGTTTCATGTAATTATCCTAAACTAACCATGTAAACCGTTTGATTATATTATCTAATTCTGTACCTCTTTGTGACCGTTCTTGTTATGTGTGGGATACTGGATTGGGTATACTTGGGTTTTGACCTATGCTAGATCTATGTAGGATCTGTGAGCCTAGGGTAGGTTACGTAGATGTATAGTAGGGGGTGGCTTGCAATAAGTTCTGTGTTTGTAAGTGACTACTGGGATTGCTTAATTTAAGTAAACTTAATAAGTGATAACTTAATGTATAACTGAGATATCGTAAAATGAACTAATAAGATGTGTTTCTCCTCACCCTTGTTTGAGTGCTAGTAAAGACTGAGATGGAGGATGAGATGATTTTTTCCCCCTTGTGAGGTGCAGGTTCTGGCATAGTTAGTGGCCTTGTCAGTTTGAGAGCTCGTTGATGGCCATGTATGGTCACTTAAGTGTCAGGATCCATTGGGACTTCTAGGACAAAACTTAAGGGTTAGACATACATGATGACATCTTCCTTTACACAGTCTAGATTTCCTATGGACGTCAGTTGCCTTTGGATTAGAGAGTCTTACCTTTCATGATGTATAGTACACCTGGATTAGAGAGCTATTAGGATCCCTTACTTAGCGGTTATTTTCTTGTTGGTTTTGGATATCTGAGTGGGGTATGTTGTTATCTCCTTAGCACGGTGGGGTGGACCTTTGTGGTTCCACACAGACAGGTGGTAGTGATTCTTTACCCATTGAGATTCGACGCCATTGTTCCAGGTGCTTGTTGGTTCTTTGCAGATGAGCTCTTTGTATTCCTTCATTAGTGATTATGTACTTACCTTTCTTTATTGTAAATCTTGTATTAGAGTATCGCATGTGATACCTAATCTGGATATTGTATATTATGTAGATTAGAGTGATTACCACATACCCTGCGACATGTGCAGTGGATGTGAGTTTATGTTGGTATTCACGGTTATCCATGAGGTTTGTAATTATGGTTTTGTAAGTTATATTTTTTGCATCTATTCAAATGGAATCTTTCGTTATGTTTTTAGTTGTGTTTCTCTTTACGTAACTCAACGTCATGGAACCCTTGAGTCTTGTGATCTATGTGAGTGTATGACATGTACATAAATGGTATTTGCTTCTGCATTAATGTATGTCTCTTTATGTAAACTTTAAAAAAAATTATTCAGCAAACTCAGTATCATGTTCTAGGTTAATCTCTCTTGAGTTCCTTGGTGGGGCGTTACATTGCTCGAGCAACTTTGACAACTTTTTAGCAACATTGCATCATTGTTGCATTTTACACTTTTTGAACCCACAATGACATCCATTGGATTCCTATGACCAAAAAATTATCCAATATGACCAAAATCATCCAAATTCCTTAGATATAACACCCAAACACTTCACATCCCTAAAACACCTATTGACACCTATCAAATTCAACAAAGGATCCAAGTGGACTAAGGTGTCCTAAGGTTTATAGATACGCCTTAGGGACCCTTCACCACACAAATGGATCAAGACACAAGTTGGATGATCACAAGGATCAATCCTTATTAAAATTAAAAATAAATCAAATGGATAAGCCTTGGATTCCCTACACCATACTCCTCAAGACAAAATGAATTCAAGTCTCTTGAGTTGAAAAGTATTCAATTTGAAAGCTTTTTTTTTTAATATCTTCAGGGTTCATCCAGGTAGCATCCTCCATAGTTTGATGTTTCCACTTTACCAAGTACTCATAGCAAGTGGTTCTCCTAGTTTGGTTGCTCACTCTTTTGTCTAGAATGATTTCAATCATTAGAGGGTCTGATGTGGGTAGATCATTCAATGCTTTGTCCTGGGGAGGATCTGAATTACCTACAACACAATCATCACTAATAGGACCTTTATAATCATATATGTCAGCAATATTAAAAATGGGATACAGACCAATATGATATGGCAAATCAATCTTGTAGCGTTGTTGCCACACTTCTTCAAGATTTTGAAAGGACCAGAATTTTTTATCATGATTTGAGTGTATTTCTCCTTGGGTAGCCTTTCTTTCTTAAGGTGAATCATCACCATTTGAATTGCACATCCCTCCTCTTTTTGTCTGCATGTTCTTTATAATTTTCAATGGTATGCTGCAGCTTTGTCTACACTTGTTCACAGATATTCTTCATTACTTCTTCAAGCTCCTCTACTAATGCACTTCTCTTCTTCATATCCTTCACATCTCTGAGTCCTAACACACCTCTACGGTGAACACCATATGTAATCTGGAAAGGATTCAAACTAGTACTCCTATTGACTAAATCATTGTAAGATAATTATGCTTGGGAAAGTATGAAATCCCAAGTGACTTCATGTTTTTGAGTTAAACATCTCAAAAGGTTCCCAAGAGACCTATTGATCACTTCTATCTAACCATCAGACTATGGATGATATGAAAATGATAGAGACACATTTTTCTCAACTTTCTCCATAATGTCTCCAAAAATATCCCAAAAATTTAGGATCCCTATCAAATATGATTGAAAAGGGTAAGCCATGAAGTCTAACAACTTCCTTCAAGAATAAACCTACTATGTGAGATGCATCATGAGTTTTTCTACATGGTATAAAGTGTGTCATTTTAGAAAATATTTCTACTATCATATAGATACTGTCAAATCTAGATTTGGTCTTGGGTAGTCCTAGGACAAAGTCCATACTTACTGAATCCCATGACTTTGAAGGGATAGGAAGTGGAGTATACAATCCTGCATTTGATGTGTAACCCTTGGCTTGTTGGAAAACCAAAAAAATCTCCACAAATCTTCTGACATATGTCTGCATCTTGGGCCAATGATAGAATCTCCTGACAAGTTCTAGTGTTTTATCCACTCCAAAGTGCCCTGCTAAACTTCCACAATGATTCTCTTTCATGATGTTCTCCCTAATGGATCCTTTTGGCACACACAATAGGCTGCCTTTGAAAAGTAATCCATCCTGCACAAGGAACTCTGAGAAATCAGTTTGATATCTCTCTGTCATCTCAGTAAAAACCTGATAAGCTTCCTTGAAGTCATCATCTATGGCATACATGTCCTTCATAGCATGAACCCCAATACTTTCTAACTGAATATATTGAATGGTTAAATATCTCCTACTAAGAGCATCAACAACCTTATTCACAATCCCTTTCTTATGCTTGATAGTAAAGGTGTAAGATTGCAAAAATTTCATCCATTTCACATGTTTATGGTTAAGTTTCTCTTGTCTATTCAAAAAAACAAGAGCATGATTGTTAGTAAAAAAAAAAAATTCTTTGGGCAACAAATAATATCTCCATTTTGTTTGTGACTGCACCATTACATAAAGTTCAAGATCATAGGTTGAATATTTCTTCTTAGCTTCATTCAATTTCTCACTAAAGAAGGCAACCGGTTTCCCTTCTTGGCTCAACACCCCACCAATAGCCTTGTTTCTTGCATCGCATTCCACTATGAAGAATTTATGAAAGTCTGGCAGAATCAAGATGGGTTTCTCTACAATCCATTTTTTCATAAACTCAAAAGACTCATTATCCCCATTAGTCCATATAAATGTACATTTTATTCCACCTTTAATAGTATTTACTGTAGGAGTACATATGCCACGAAATTTTTTGATAAATTTCCTATATAAATTACATAAGCCATGAAAACTTTTTACCTCTGAAGTAGTGGTAGGAGGTGGCCAACTGAGGATGGCTTAAACCTTAGAAAGATCCATCTTGAGGCTACTCTTGAATATTAAAAATCCTAAGAATACAAGCTCTTCTTGAAGGAACACACACTCCTCTAAATTAATCTTCAACTGTTCCTCACGGAGCTTCTTCAATACCATGTGCAAATGCTTGAGATGTTCATCCTTGCTCCTGCTAAAAATTAGAATATCATCAAGATATACAACAACAAACTTATTGAGAAAAGGCTTTAAGAGTTCATTCATAAGCCTCATAAAAGTTCTTGGAGCATTTGAGAGACCAAAAGTCATTACAAGCCACTCATAAAGACCCTCTATAGTCTTGAAATTTGTTTTCCACTCATTGCCACCTCTGATCCTTATCTGATGGTAACCAGTTTTTAGATCCACTTTGGAGTAATAGCTTGCACCTCCTAAACAATCCATTAGATCCTCTATTCTAGGAATAGGAAACATATATCTGAAAGTTATCCTATTGATTTCCCTATAATCTATACATAGTCTCCATGTACCTTCCTTCTTAGGTGCTAGTACTACAAGGACTTCATAAGAACTTACACTCTTCCTAATGAGCCCTTTATACAACAATTCCTCAATCTATCTCTCTATTTTGTGAATCTATTTAGGGATCATTTTGTATGTTACCTTTTTTGGAAGGGTGGCCTCTAGTATGAGTTCTATGCAATGGCTCACTTCCCTATGAGGTGGTAAAGTCTTTGGTTTACTTTCTACAATCAAACCCTTATATTGATCCAACAATGCTTTAACCTCCTTAGGACCTACATCTCTTCTAGTAGATTTGACCTTTGGTTCCATTAGGGTTGTCTTTTGGAGTCTCACAACTAAATAAAAATGAGGTGTATACTTTTCCTTCAATACCTTCATGAATTCTTTCTCCCTAACACACAAGACACTACTAACCACTTCTTTTCCTTCCCATCATCAGGAAGTGGATTAATAAAATATTCAACACCTCCTTTGGTTATAGTATACACATTGGTTTTCCCATCATGTTTGGCATTCACATCAAATTTCCAGGGCCTTCCTAACAATAAGTGACATGCTTCCATCTTAGTGATATCACACAAAACTTTGTCTACATATTCTCCTTTATTGTATTCTACCGAAACTTGTCCATAAATGAGGGTTTGTTTCTCTTTTGTCAACCATGAGGCTCTATAAAGGAATGGGTGAGGGATTATTTGTAACTTTAATTTATTAACCAGCTCTCTAGATGCAATATTATTGATGGATCCGGAGTCTACAATAACTTTTCATACCTTATTGTTCACTTTGCAACTTGTTCTGAACAATGACTTCCTCTGAGGTGGCTCTGAAGTGGTAGGTACCCTTAGCAGTGTCCTTTGCATCATTAGACATTCTCCTTGTCCTAGATATGTATGCCTTGAAGTGGTGGTGTGATAAGAAGACACACTTTGACTATCATCCTCTTGGGTCAACTGCACTCTTTTATCTCCTCCTTGTCTATTTGTGCCAAGCTTCTCAAGACATATAAAAGATTGATGCCTAACCTGGTTACAAGTGAAACACTTACCGATGAAGAAACTAGGTCCTCTCCCACAAAATATTCCCCTACTATTTGATCTCCTTCCTCTAAAAGCACCTATGTTAATTGTCACTCCTTCTGATCTATGATTGCTAGATTTACCTTGGCTTCTTGAAGACGATCCCCCACCATTGAATCTGCCTTTTCCCCTAAAAATTTTCCCTCTACCTCTTCTATTTTGTTCACCTTTTCTTCTTTATTTCTCCTCAACCCTTAGTGACATTTGATATCACTTGTGGATAGTCTCAGGATTGAACAAACTAAGCTCATCTTGGATACTATTTTTAAGACCATTTAATTACCTTGTTAGCTTTTGTTTCTCACCCTTTGGTATCTTGGCTTTAAGATTCATTCTATGGAACTCTTTTTTATAAGCATTTACATCAAGTTATTTTTGTCTTAGATTCTGAATTTTCTTGTGTAGGAATACTTTATAGTCCTCAGGGAAAAACTATCTATTTATCTCACTCACCATATCATTCCAAGTGAAAATAGGGTTTCTTTCTTCTTATACCCTCTCACTTTGTATGAAGTTCCACCAACTAAGGGCTGGACCCTTCATCTTTGACTTATCCAACTTCACCTTCTGGTTTTCACATACCTCCTCACATTCAAAATAATTCTCTAATGCCTCTATCCAGTCCATGCATTCTTCTGGATTCATCTTACCAAAAAATATTGGTAGAACCACTTTGTCCTTCCTCCCAACTATTTCAAGAGCTTCTAGGAGGGGTCTCTGATCCATAGTTATCTCTCCTCTATTATGAAAAATTTCCTCTTCTTTTTACTCCTTAGAAACATTCCTTTCTTTTTTTAATTTTCATCCTCTCCAATTCTACTTCAAGCCTTCTACTTCTAGTCGCTTTTTCTCTCACCAAGTTTTCCAATTCTACATTGGTCATCCTTACAGGGAGTTCCTCTTCACCATATTATTCCATGGTTCAAATGTCTTCCCAAAACCAATCCTAGTGCTCTGATACCACTTGATGTAGAGTGCACAATGGGAAGATATCGAGTATCAATAAACTTCTAGTTTACACGGCACATACAAGAACACTTGGCCACCACTAGACTGCTCAAAAATCACTAGCATTCAAAAATAATTGCAACTCGATAATTATTGGCACTCAGAAATAACCATAACTCAACACTTACTGGCTAATCGATATTAAATATCTTTAAAAATCCTTCAAACTTAGTTTAGGAACAATCCAACTCCACACTCCTTTCAAAAGAATTGAGATCTACTCGCATATGAGGTCTAGACACTCTTCTTACCCCAATCCAACACCCAAGGTTATGAAACAAATCTCTTCAAATTATGTCTCAAGGACAGTTTCCCTAAACTCTAACCAAAGTGTGAAAATCTTCACCAGTGGCTTCGCCCAATCAATCCAATAATTGGTACACCCTACTAGGGTCCTATGGATAGAGAATCATCCAACAATTTGGTTCATACACTCCCACAAATACCCAAACTCACACTATCCTCTAATTCCTTGTAGCCTTTTCCAAGGGGTTTTTCTTGCAAAAAATTTGACTATGAAGGGAAAATAACAAAAGGTGTTTGTTTTCAGACACCCATTATGAAGTTATTACAATCCCCAAAGACCCAGAGACTCACTCTACTCCAGCACCACTAAACCCTCACAAAGCACACTGACCCAATTGGCCAAATTACACTTGGTTTACAAAGCAAGTGATCTATGATGGGTACACAGAATGAATTTAGGGATATTGAAACCTTCTACTAACTCTGAATGACCTAAATCAACCCTTCAATAAATTTCTTCATCTCCTCATGACTGTTCCTATCAGACTAGCTAAATACATTGAGATATTTAGCCTAGGGCTTGATGCTAAAAGGATCAGAAAACCAGATCTTGAGAAGAGCCTTAGGAATAATTAATAATACATCCCTAACCTGCATTTCCAAAGCATCCATATATTTCCAATAGAGAAATGACAAGTTAGGGTTCCATTTGTGTGACAGACCGAGACTTGATGCCCTACAAAATTGGTTTCACCAAATTGTATGTAACTTTTGATCTATAACTCCAATTGAACTCAAATAAAAAATTTTGGAAACTAGACTCACATGTATATCAAATCATGGCTTTAAATTCATTCTCCCAATCTATACACATCCATATACATAGAAATTTCTCAATAAATATGGTTCCTTTTATTCAACTTGCATCAAAATTGCTTCTACAACTTCCAACACTTCCAACCTCTATCAAAGAGGCTTGTATATGCTTAAATATCTTCAAAAAATATTTCCAACCAATTAGGATTAGTTATGAGTGTTGGTAACCTTATTTTGAACTTCTCGAGAAAATTTTTGAAAAGTTGCTCGAGCAACTTTGACAATTTTTTAGCAACATTGCATCATTGTTGCATTTTACACTTTTTGAACCCACAATGACATCCATTGGATTCCTATGACCACAAAATTATCTATTATGACCAAAATAATCCAAATTCCTTGGATATAACACCTAAACACTTCACATCCCTAAAACACCTATTGACACCTATCAAATTCAACAAAGGATCTAAGTGGACTAAGGTGTCCTAAGGTTTATAGATGCATCCTAGGGGCCCTTGACCACACAAATGGATCAATACACAAGTGGGATGATAAAAAGAATCAATCCTTATTACAATGCAAAATAAATCAACTGGATAAGCGCTAGGTGCCCTGCACCACATCTTAGACCTGATTATACTTCAAATAGGTTCTACCAAGCACTATAGGTACCATTTTCACATATTGACCCTTTTTGTCTCCTCAAACAAACATAGGGTCTCTTGGATCAAATTGAACACAACCAAAACACAAGCTAACAAAACACCCTAACATACCATTATTTATGTACATGACCTAACATAGGTACTCCTCAAACCAAAAATATGGGTTACTCAGTCCTAACCCCTAGGTTCTCCTCCATCACATACACTCTTGACCTGGAATCTCCAATTTTGTGTCCATATTTATTGCATGTAAAACAATATCCATCAAAACTATCATTTCTAGGTTTAGATCTACACTCATAAGTAGTATGACCATACTTATGACAATTATAGAAATAACCATCAAAATAATAAGGTTTATTCACCAATTTTGTCCTACATACATTTTTAGTATGAAAAGGCTTGCCACAATTAAAGAAGATAGGTTTTTTAGGTTTCTTACCATAATTTCTTGAATCTATCTTTAGATATTTCTATGGCTTCTTAGGTTCAGATTTTGGTGACTCGCCAATTTCAAATGTTCCTTGATCTGTGTAACTAAGACTGATTGTTTCTTTGATTATTCTTTTTCTTTTCCGTTTTTCATCAATATTTTGTGAGCTCTCAATGTATTGTTTCATCTTTTAATTTTCTTCTTTCTTAGTTTGTTGTTCTTTCTTCAGTTTCTCATTCTTCTCTCTAATTCTTTCATTTTCAAAAAAAAATTGTTGTTTCTCCTCCGTTGTTTCATGAAGGTGCTCATGCATGAAAGAATTCTCTTGAGATATCCTAAAGAATTGTTCCTCTCTTTCCTTGAATGCATCCTATGTGAATTTATTGGCACCTTCTACTATCTTCCTTGCATCTTCAACTATCCTTTTTTCTTCAAGGTCTTTAGACATCCTACCAGACTAAATTTCAAGCTCTCTTTTCAGATTGAACACTTCTTCTTTAAGTCCCTTGTTCATATTCATCATATTTACAATTTCTTCCTTAAATTATTCAAACATACTACTATTAGATAGTTGATCAATGTAACCCTAACTTTCACATAACTACTCAGTAAGTTCTCTCCTTTTGGCAGGTGACTTCTTCAGATTTTCTTATAGCTCCATGATCATCATGTTTGCAGTCTTAGGTTGTATCTCATACTTGTAATCCTCCATGATTATGGATCTTTTCCTCAAGTTTTTAGGCTTATCACCAAGAGGACCAATACTCTGATACCAGTTATTAAAATTATTAGCTACTGGGAAGGGGGGGTGAATTAGTACAAACAAGAAATGAACAAATTCAACTACCAACTTGAATAACGACAATACTAAATTCCAAACTATAAAGTATATACCTTAAAAAATAAAATAGAAGTAACCAATATAAAGAATCCACAAAGTCCTCACACATGACACATATATTTTTATTGTGGAAACCCTTGGTTATAGGGAGAAAACTATGGTGGGGGTGACACCCACAAGACCACTACTGCACTAAATGAGTTTTCCCTGTTAGGAGATATAAATACCCTTTGGATTTATGGTCTCAGAAGGGGCTTTGAAGATGGATCCTAGAAAATTTGAAGCTATACTGAACTAGCCTACTCCTACATCTGATACAAAGGTAAGAAGTATTCATGGGCTTGCCCAATTTTATAGGAAATTCATTAGAGGTTTTAGTGTAATCTGTGTCCCAGTCCTAGATACTATTAAGGGTGGGTTGAAAACTAAATTTAGGTCAAAAAAAGAGGAAAATTAGGGTTTTGAGGTGTTAAAAAAGATATTATCCCCCCAACCTATCATTTTTCTTCCTAGTTTTGACAAATTGTTCACCCTAGAGTGTGATGCCAACAAAATAGCAATAGGGGTTATTTTGAGTCAAGAGGGTAGACCAGTAGCTTTCTATAGTGGAAAACTAAATTAGACCAAGAAGAGGTATTCCTCATATGACCTATAACTCTATGCCCTAGTCCAAGCCCTTAGGAAATAGAGGCATTATCTCCTACCCAAGGAATTAGTGGTGTTCACTGATAACCAAGCCTTAAGTTTTATCAATTCCGAAGACAAGATAAGCAATATGCATATTAAATGGATGGATTTATTACAAGAATATACCTTTAATATCAAGCATAAGAAGGGTCAATTGAAAAAGGTGGTTGATGCTTTGAGCAGGAGACTTCTCATTGTACAAGAAGTGCAGTTGCAGAGTATATGAGTGGAAAGTTTCAAAGAACTCTATAAGAAGGACGAAGATTTTGATGAGGCCCACAAGGTATGTAGTCAATCCAATAACCATTTTCACAGTCAGTATGCAGAGTATACTTTACAAAATGGTCTTTTGGTTCAAGGGTGGTCAACTGTCTGTGCCAAAAGGATCCACGAGGGAAAATATAATTCAAGAGAAGTATAATGGTAGTCTTAGTGGACATTTTGGTCTAAGTAAGACACTTGAGTTAGTCCAAATATTTTACTACTAGCCTAGGATGCATAAGGATGTTAGGAATTATGTGGAAAAATGTATTTTTTCATAAAGGAAAAACAACTGCTACTAATGCTGGTCTCTATAAACCTTTAACAACTCCCAATAGGCCATGGGAATGCATAAGCATGGATTTCATTGTTGGTTTACCAAGGACTAACACTGTCTTGGATAGAATTTTTGTAGTTGTTGATAGGTTCAGTAAAATGAGCTACTTCATTCTTTGCAAGACAACACATGATGCCAGTTACATTGCACATTTGTTCTTCAGAGAGGTCATTAGAATATATATATTTCCTCTTAGCATAGTCTCAGACAGAGATGTTAATTTCATGGGTCAATTTTGGAAGACACTATGGAAGAGATTGGGAACTAACCTTTCATTTGGGTCTTCTTATCACCCCAAGACAGATGGTCAAAAAGAGATCATTAATAGAGTCTTGGGTAACCTTTTAAGGTGCTTGAAAAAAGAGTATGGATAGGTGTGGGATCAAGTACTGCCACATGAAAAAATTTCCTATAGTGACAGTGTGAACAAAACTACTGGAAATAGGAACTCAAAGACCTAGGAAGGATGGAGGGTAGAAGTGGGAATGAAGATGATTTCACTCAATATATGAAAGAGGTGAATGATCAAGTGAATAAGACACTCACAGAAGCCACACAAAGACTTAAATCCAAAGTGGATGAAAAGAAGAAAGAGTTACAATTTGAGGTTGGAGACTTGGTTATGGTGCATTTGAACAAAGCTAGATTTCAGAAAGGTGTACCTAAAAAACTACAAATGAGGAGGATAGGGCCTTGTAAATTCTTACTCAAATATGGGGTGAATTCTTACCTAATAGACATACCTACAGATTTAGCAATATCACCTATCTTCAATGTACAAGATTTGGTCAAATATAAAGGTCCTAAGTCAGAGGAGACTGAGAACACTTCTAATGTTGGTAAAGTCATTGTTGATGTACCCTTGCCACCCAAGAGCAAGCCATGGGAAGAAAAGATTCTAGACTGAAGAGTAAAGAAGAGGACCAGACATGGCGATTATATGGAGCATCTCATCAAATGTAAACACCTACCTGAAGTAGAAGCTACATGGGTTGCAGAATCTAAATTCAAGAATCTTGGAATAGATTCTTCATTACTCTCTCCAGATATCACTTAACTTCTTTTGTTTAGAGGGATAATGATGGAGGAGAACCTAGGGGTTAGGATTGGGTAACCCTCATTTTTTGGGGTGAATAAATTCTTATGGTCATGTAATTAAATAAGGTTGTGTTAGGTTGATGTTGTGTTGTTTTTGTAGTGTTGCATTTTTGTTGTGGTCATTTTGGTCCAAAAGATCCCATTTATGTTTTGGAAGCCAAAATGTGGCAATGTGTGGAATTGGCACCTAGAGTGCACAAAAGGGCATATTTTAAGTTTAATTAGGTATAGGGTTAGGCTATAATCCTTGTGGAACCCATTCATTGGGTCAGAGAAATGAAATAGTAAAAGATGTAAAAGTTGTAAAATGTTGCTTTAGTAACTTTTACAACTTTCCAATGTTGCATGACAACATTTGGACAAGAATTGAAAAATTCCCTAATGGAAGTTATGGGTTGGAATAGGTAGTTTCTATGAGACCAGTGGATATATATAAGGGATTTCCAAGAATTTTATGGAGGTTGGACAAATTTTGGTTACATTTCCCAAGAAAGATTTAATGACAATTTACTAAATTATATACAGTTTTTTCAAGATTTAGTTGGAATTCATTGAACATGGATTGAAGAACTTGTTTTAATGTGTAGATTAGTTTCATATACTTGTTTCCTTTCTCTTTAATTACTTCTTTTAAGTGTATATTTTTTATTTCTTCTAGATAAAAACAAAACCTTCCTAGACTGTTCACTGCCAGTGTAAGGGTTTGTGTGTGTAAATATGGTTCCACGATGAATTACCACAATGGGATCTTGATGTCCCATGGAGGATTTAAATTGGAACATTGTACATTATTTTATTTTTTGTGCAGTTGCAGGAAGTCTCATTTTCCTCTTTTAAAAGCTTTCCCTAGGTGAGACAATGGTTACCCAGCTAGGAGCATGATGATGACAGTCAGGGATTGAATGTAGGATTGGATTGGATTGAGGGATACATTGGTTGGAGAGTGTTTTTAGGGTATTGGAGAAGACCTATACCCAGTTCCATGAGTTGATGAATCCATTTCATCGACACTTGGTTTAGAACAATGCAATTAGCCCTATTTTTAAGGAAAAAAGACCCAGTTTGGAAAGGGTACTATACGAATAGGTTGGTGACCCAAAACCCTAAAAATATTGAAGGATGTCCAAAAGGGTATCCATATCAGTGAAAATTTGGGGGTTAATTTATAATTTTTTGAAATTATAAGGTTTTTTGCACTAAATTAGGGCTAATAGGGTTGCTAGCCCTTAGAAATAGTGATTCTTAAGCTCGATGAAAAGAGTGATTGAAATATGGGAAAAACGACCACAAGATTTGATGAAATTGTATGGACCTGAACCAGATCAATCCTATAAAGAGTCATAGTGTGAGCTGGAGTGAATTTACCTTAGTGAATTCAAGAAAGAGTTTGATTTACCCTTGATAGTGAGGCCCTTGGAATAGGAGAAGAGAATAAAGTGAGTTCTCCAAGATTAGGGATAAGAGGTAAACCCTAGAAGGTATAGAAGTTGAAATTGAGAGGATTCAAGATGACTCTAGGATAGGAGGCTCCCTATCAGTGAGCTAACATGCATGACCCCCACCCCAGCTTCACTGGCCTATCCATCAACTCCTCCAAGATAAACCCCCAACCACTCTAAAATCCATATTTTCCCCTATTAGGAATGATCAAGAAACCTATGAATCCAGCCATAACACATGCAAGAGGGTACTTCTCCATGTACCTTCTCATCATAATTTCCTGTGACACCCATTTCTCAAGAATATCCTCATCACTGAAGATCCAATGAAGTGCTAACATCGTTGGTCACTGAGAAGACTCATACTAAATAGGATGTCCTCTAAATGGATTGTGGTGAATACAGTATACATCCTTTGGTGTCACTATAATCTCTCTAGTGGGAATATGGAAGGTGTTATTCTCATTGTGGAATGTCTCCACCAGGGTTGTGAGCAATCCATGGTTCACCCTAATCTCAGGGATCCCCATAAGCCAGCCAAATCCACACTCCATAATGGTAGATCTTTGATCATTACCAAGTGCATGGTGGGTGGATAGGTAATCCTGAACTATATATCAGGTAATCACTCCTGCATAAAATGAACACCAAAGAATTAGTACACTTATCAGAGTGATCAAACGAAGAGTAAAAATACTGTAAAATATGCTAAAGATACCAGATCAACCAAGAAGAAAATCAAAATTTGAGGTTCAAAGGCCCAAAATCAACTGTTGTTTTCAATACGAGTAAATAAAATGGCATCTATTCTTGTATGAGTATTCACACAAAGTCGTACGAGTAACAAAGTTGATACGAGCATCTAAGGTTCAAGGTACAAGCAAAGGGGATGTTATGAAGGTTCTTGTACAAGTAAAGGATGGAAAGTATATGAAAAACTAATGATCTCATATGAGTGGGAAATTGGAAAAAGTTTATCATACGAGCCCTCTCCAAGACTCATACAAGAAACTAAGGTTTCAAAACAAAAATGTGCGAAAAACATTGAAAATTTAACAAAATTTGACAAAAATGGAATTAAATGGGAGGTTTTCCGTGCACTTACTGCTGGTCGGTAGTTCCTCAATCAATTATGAACTTGTTGGCACTTGAATTAATGAATATCAAAGAGGACCACCATTTTTCTTAGAGAAGGTTTGAAACTCAAATAGCATGAAATGAATTGAAAATAACCCTTTTGGCTCTTATATAGGTTTTTGACCTAATTTTCAACTTGTTTCGATTGACGTGAAAATTGCACCCCTGGCTAATTCAACTATCCTGATTCCTTTTTCAAGATTGAAATCAAAATCTAAGATCATTTCACTTGTCAAATTTGACAGTTTAATTTTTCAGTCACCACAGTTGAGTGCTTGCACAATCATTCTTGTGGACTCTGAACCAACATAAATCTCTTGTTCTTTTCTTCCAAGAAATTCATGTGTCATAATTTTGGTCAAATATGTCAACCCTACTAAAATTTTGGTCAAACTTGGGTGCTAAACGCTTACAACCTCTTCCAAATTAGATCAACTTCTTCCTGCACCAGTTTTATCTATCAATTTTCTTCCGATCATTGGGGCACCTAGCCATTTTTTTATTTTTGTCCCAAGGGGACGGGATCAGGAAATCAATAGTTCTATGATCACATCATCAAACAATACACCATCACTAGGGGCATCTCAGATTCACCACATCATGTCAAGTTGAGATTATCTTTAATCAAAGGCAACCCAATCAATTATCTTATACAATAATGGATGCACTTGAAACCATACATGTCTATCTTATATGAGTCATTCATGTCTAAGACCAGACACATTGATCAAATTAGCTTCATTGCTTCAAATCAAGTCAATTTGGCTAGTCAATCTCTTAACGGTGATCAGTTTCATCTCTTCAAGTCAAATTGGTTATTCATTCAAAATAATCCAAAGGGTTAAGAGTTCCTGAGAGATGTTTAGTTTCATCACTTCAAATCAAATTGAGCATTATTTTTTATATCTTTTGATTTATCTTCATCCAATCAAGCTTGGATTCGATATTCTCTGACAGAATAGTTTCATTACTTCACATCAAACTATTATTTGTCTCATTGCTAATTGGTCTTTGAATCAATGCCCTAATCGCATATCAATTAAAAGAGGGGCAAATGTAATGACCTGAAAATGGTCAACTAAATCCTAGACCCCCAATCTCAATATCTCATCAAGTGAACCCTAATCTTGATCACCTAAAGTCCTAACCTAAAGGCAATACAACATCTTTAGTCTGAGCTGACTTGAACCCTAGGTCTTAATCTATCATTGCACTTGATTTAATTATTTAATTCCTAAAATCCCAAAACATTGGCAAATAAACCTTATGATATATATTTAATTAATATCCTAGTATGTTGATTAAATAAAGAGATAATTGTCAATTAAATGCAAAAAGGAATTAAAATTAATAAATTGAGTAAAGTGTATTTAAATCATTTAAATATTCAAAAAAAAGCATTTTTATGTCATCATTTCAATAGATTGAACATCAAAATAGAAACAAAACTTTCTTTTTCAGTTAACTAAGTCATTTCTACTCCTCATTTTGGAAACAATCCAGTTAACTGAAAGCTGACTCAGTAAACTCCTTTTTCAATTTTAGAAGTTTCCCAAATGAGTGATCAGTCATTTCAGTTAACTGACTCTCAACCAATGGTCTTCTTTGCACATGGATTGTGCTTCTTTGAGTCAATCTTGTTCTTTCTTCAAAGTTCAATCTCGGTCATTGGTTCAACAGATATTTTCTATAAAAGAAAGCTTCATTTTCATCACAAATTAGGATCCAAGAATTTTGAGTTATTATGTTGGTTTTTGTTTATCATTTTCACTAAGTATTTAGCATTTTAGTATATTTCACATATTTCAATCATTTGAATGCATAATCTAGGAACAGTTCATTTTGGGGTTTTAAAATCAACTTAGCTAATCATTGGATGAACAACTTTGTACTTGCATCATAGAATAATCATCTTTTGCAAATCCTTCATTTAGATATTGTCAAGTCACTAGGTTTGAGATGATCTAAGAGAAAACTCATACTCCTATCTACTAGAAGGCAATAGATTGATTTAGATTTTTTTTTTTTTTATAGATCAATATTTTCTTATATTAATCATGCAATGACCTAGATTGAAGTGTTGTTTTTTTTATAGGTCCGCATTTCACACACACATAGTACACTTGAAATAAATTATGTTGGCAAATTAGGAGGTTCTTATAGACCACATTCTTGCAAAACATCGTTAGTGTGCAATGAACAACATACATGGTGATAAATATCATAATGCATGGAAAATTCAACATGAACCCTAAAACAACATGTAGTACATGCATGATTAATCTTAACATAAAATAGTTTTCTCATCTCAAAAAATCTTTGACCAATTCTAATCTGAGGAAATATTTGAAGAAACCTTTCATAAAATTGTGTTTGAGTAATATCTAAATAGTGTTTATGATGTGACTCAAATTTATAAATCCAATTCACCTTCTAACAACATTTCTTTGGTTGGGTGAAACCCTTGTGTTGTCATGCTAAAAAATTTCAATTACCACTCTTAATGCATCAACAAAAACCTTGTCCTTTCATGGGAGTCTACCTGAGAATGCCCATAGAGAAGTATTGTTAGGATCCTCAATTTTCTCTCACCTCTCTAAGGAATTGTGTAATGTTGTTCTACTTATCCTTAATGACTTTCTTGTTTTTCTTATTAAACAATATATTTTCATTTTCTTTCCGATTATGGTTGATGTGAGGACACGTTGAGTAACATTAGCATCTTTAGTACATGATTTCAAACCAATGGCTTAGTATGCATCAAATAGATTTTTCATAATGGTTCTTTCACTATTATTTTTGGATGTTCTTAACCCCAAAATTTTCATTGTCTCTCTAAATTTCAGATTTTTAATCATTTCAACAACTAATTGGCATCTTCCACTTTGATTTAAGTTTTCAAAATAGTTTTTCCACATTCTTCTAACCGTTATTCTACATGTTCTTTCAGAAATTTTATCCTCCATATCATTCAAAATATTTTCATCAATGTCAATTAGAAACTTTGTGTTGGATTAATCTATGGAAAGGTAAGTGTTGAGAGGGGAGGGGTGAATCAGTACCTCTAAAAATTTTAACTACTATCATTTACTCTTCACCAAAATGAATATCATTCTTAAAAACATCCTTTGTTAGAGGAAAAAACTATGATAGGGATGGCACCCACAATCCTTCACTACTACAGTATAAAGGTTGCTCAGTTAGAGCTACAATTTTAGATACTTCTAATGGCTTACCCTATTAGGAGTATTATACCTGGTTATGAGCACAAAAGACGTATTCATTCTACCTTGTTAAAGGATTTTACAATCTCTCATCTAAGAGATGTACCTGGTTAGAGGATTTACAAAATAAGACTTGTTAGGGCCTACTCAGTGAATGAGATTTCTACTCTCCTAACTATTACAAAAACTATTACAAATATGTCTGCAAGTATGCATCAACCATAATGGTGTTTAGACTCTTTATGCTCTGTAAGTGCATTTCCTCATTCTGTACTTGGTAATTGTTTTTTTCTGCACCTTATAACTTCTAAATTCTAAATCCTTTAGCTCTATCGATGTAGCTGCTTCTGTCTCTACAATATTCACCATCATCTTCCATCTTCATGTTTTGTTCCTTTTATATGATCTTAGGAGGTTAACCTAATTTAGATCCTTCTTCTTCTGTAGTGGAGTCAAAGAGGTGCAAGGTTGGTTTCATTCCCAACACATTTATTATGCTTGTATTTCATTGCTTGAGTTTCCTCATGATCATGTGCAATCATGTTATTGCAATCCCAATGTTCTACCTAATTTTTGTCTTGAATACTGTGAAATCTTTCCCACTCAGCGTCTAGGTTCAGTGTATTCAAATTTGAATTTTTATGTCATCTCTAGTGTATTCAGTAATGTTCTTTGATCTTTCTTGGTGACATAACATCTTCTCGGTGACTAATTATGCTCAATGACTTGGTGACTAACACTGATCAGTAACTATCACTACTTAACTTGGTTCTAAATAATTGCTCGGTGCTCAGTGTCATTGATACTCTACTTCACTGACTATTTTCCTTAGTGTATTCTTCTTTACCGATTGTCTCCATTTGAATATCATGACTTTGACAAAATAAGAAAACAAACTATCATATAGGAGTATGAATCTCCCCCTTTGGTATTACTTGGCATTTTGACAAAAAATTCAAAGTCATCAAAATTGTTTACATCTCTTGTACAACTCCTCCTTAGATAATACATCTTATAACATACCATAGCTCGGTCAAAATTTCAAAAATAATGTGTAACTCCCCCTATACTGATACTTGTATCTCCCTTACGTACTATATCCATACATTAAAAATATTGTGTAACTCCCCCTATACTTATGCTATATTATCCCCCTTTTTTGACAAATATGCCAAAACCAAAATTGTTTAGTGCTTGGTAGGATAAACTTATACCTTATCAAAAATGTGTTTGTACTTCTTATGTACATCAACTAGGGATGACTCCCATGCATCTTTGAGTTTTTGAAGTATAACAATTTGAGTAGCAACATCAGCTGCCATTCCAATGATGGTGTCTAGTGAACTACCATCAGGGGTGTTGACCAAATGCTTGGCCTTCTTTAAATGGATTTGCATTGATTTAATGTGGGGAATCATCAGTGCTTGCAACTCTATAATTTCCATCCTTCTCTTATTCTCTTCTTGTCTTAGTTCTTGTTGCATCCCCATCAAGTTCTTTAACCTTGATTAATAAACTTGTAAAGAACCAGGCTCGGTAGAAACATTTTTCAGCTGCTTGGTTAGCTCGGTCTCAAAAGACTCATCTTTCTTCTTGATATCCTTCATAAAGTGTGAAATAGAACATACTTTCTGAAATATTGAAAGAATATGAGACAATTTAGTCTCAATATCGGTAGAGGCTTTAGAAAGTGATACCTTATCAACTGCAATGTTGTTTAGGATCCATTCAATCATTTGCAGTCCCATCTTCCTTGAATGAACTTTCATCATGTAGTCGGTAGTGTCTTGATTTGGATTTCAAACTTGCTCCACTAGTCCTTCTACTTGAATAATTATATCTTCTATTTCATCAACAGTGGCATCTGGGGAAATGTCCTGTAAGACATCCTTGACACTTTCCAATACATCATTCTTCTTCCTCTTTTGAATTAATTTGTTTTGCATTGCCTTAAGATTCACTAATTCTGCATACTCGGTCATCTCATCAGGGCTCATAGTAGATAAGTCAACATTTGGTAAGATAATTGGTTGGATCATAGCTACATGTTTCCTCTTCTTTGATTTCTTCTTCTTTTCTATCATACTATCACTTGGTGAATTCTTTGGGGAACGTAATGCATTTAGTGCATTGGATGTTGTCTCTATTGTACTTGTTCTAGCTCTTTGCTCTTTTTTTTTTTTTCTTCCTTCTTCTCCTCCTATTTCTCTTATGCTTTGTTTTCTTGTATTGTGTTCTCTTTTTTCTCATCTTGTTGTTTCTCAGCTTCCTTTTGTTTGCTTTATTCCTTTGGTTCATCTTTGTTGGGCTCTTGTTGTTGTATAATAGACTCGGTTGGGGGAGCCAATTTAGTGTTCAGTGCTACTTGTTTCTCGGTAGTCGTATCCTTCTCTGTGTTCTTGTATTTCTCAACTTCGTTTTCCTTCTCTTTATCTGTTTCCTTTTCCTTCTCATTCTCTGTTTCCTTGTCCTTCTCTTTCTTTGTTTCTCTTAGTTGATCGATTACTTCTTGTTCTGTTTCCATAGCTACAACACTATCACCTTGAGTTGTGTGATAATCTTGTACTTGTTCTAATACACACTACATGAATGGATCAGTAATAGCCTTATCACTTTCATTAATTAGTTTTGTATCGGTATCCTTGGTTTTCATAACATCTTCATCTGTGATATGTCATCTCCTAGATCTTTGTCAGTAATATCTTCGATGATAACTTCATCGGTGTCCATTGTCAAATCAATAGGATTATTCTTACCTTGATCATCTTTGACAACTTCATCGATTATGTTATCCTTTCCTTTCTTAGCTTGAGATTAAATCTCTTCGATGTTGAATATCTCTCTCCATTTTGCATTGGTTTGTAACTATAATTGCTCCAATTCTCCTATCATAATCCTTAAAGATCTTCATGTAGACATCTAAAATCATCCTTATATTAATTTAATTAATATCCCTGTAACATTGTGGTTAATTTTAATTAATTATATTTATTATATTTTTTTATCTATTTAATTAAATTTATTTAATTAAATATGATTCACCTTCTATAGTATTTAAATTTAATTTAAATACTATCCCCCTTTAATGTATTAAATATTATTTATATACATTTCTCCATTAAATCCCATTTTAAATAGATTTCAATTTATTCATTCCCTCACATTTCTAATATTCCTCTAAACCAAGATTAAATTCAAATCTAATTTGAATCACTAATCTAATCCTAGCCTAAAGACCTATTAATCCTACCTAGAAACCTACTCTATTCCTACCCTACCACCCATCACACTCATCCTAATAAATCTATTTGCTAATTAATCCCACTTATTAGACTAAAAAGGTGATTCCTACACCTTTCTAGTGCTAATGAGTTTCTCACACGTGTGAGCAAACCATCCCAAGGAAGACACCCAACTTCCTTAAATGTAGCCACCTTTTTGTCCCCCACTCCATTCTCCAAGGTTTGCTTACACATGTGTGAGAAACCTTGAGCCACTCAAACCTTAAAGGCTTGAGTTTTATAATACCCACTCATGTTTTAATTTTTAGTTTAGGATGTCGTACTTTTAGGCATCGGTTCCAGGTGTTTGGCCGAATTCTTTTAGGCCACATTTCATGTGAACTGATATTATATCATTTGATGATGATAATTGTTTTATGATGTCATGATTTTACCTTATGCATAGATAGATGTGATGATGTTATCATGTTGATTATTATATGTCGATTTCAAATTATGATATACTTACCCCATACTTGCATGTGTATGGTTGTCTTATA
>MU226986.1:797130-816551 GCA_018584345.1 Thuja plicata | reverse complement strand
TTAATTACAATTAATCTATTAATAGGTGTTATTAATTATTTGAGTTGAATATGCAATTGCTTAGATAAGATATTCAAGATTGTTTTAATAGCGTAGCTATGAAGTAACTTGGGACTTTAGAATTGAGTAGATTAATTTGATTTAATTAATGGTTATTTTGTTTAGATTATTTAAACACTAGAGGTAGCCTTAAATGGGTTTAATTTAAATAACATTATTCACTCAAGGTGGGGCTATGAACTTGATTTCTTGAATGAAAATTATATTTGAGCCAACCGTGACTGATTACATGGTTATAGTTCATTTTTCAGTCGTATAAGATGTTTTGTTTTCTATACATCTGTATGGATCTTGTGCTTGTATATGTTGTTATTTGGGGGCATCAGACGACCTAGGATGTATACAGAGGCTGGGGGGTGTAATTATTATTTCTGTTACTTTATGACGTGTGTGCTCTATGCTATTACCCTGAACTGACCATGATTACCCTTTCGATTATGTACCTGTATGTGTACCTATGTGTGATCATTCCTGTTGTATGGATACTGATTTGGGTTACACTAGGGTAGTGACCTATGCTAGATCTGTTAGGATCTTTGAGCCTAGGGTAGGTTACCTAGATGTGTATTAGGAGGTGGCTTGCAATAAGTTCCGTGTCCGTAAGAGACTACTGGGGTTGCTTATTGTAGAGTTTCTTAATAAGTGATAATTAAAGACATACTGAGAGATTAAAATGTATTAATAAGATGTTTCCTCACCCATGCTTGAGTGCTAGTATAGGCTAAGATGGTTTGGAGAATATGTTAGTTGCCCTGCGAGGTATCTGACATAGTTAGTGTGCCTTGTCAGTATGAGAGGACATTAGCTCCGTGTATGGTCACTTAGGTGCTGAAATCCGTTGTGATTATCTGGGCTGAACTTAAGGGTAGGCCTACATGATGACACCTTCCTATACACATGCTAGATTTCCTACGTTGGCAGTTGCCTCTGGATTAGTGAGTCTTACCTTTTATGATGATTAGTACACCGGATTAGAGAGCTATCAGGATCCCTTGCTTAGTGGTTATGCCTTGTTGGTTTTGGATATCCGATTGGGATCTGTTGTTATCTCCTTAGCACGGTGGGGTGGACCTTTGTGGTTCCACACGGATGGGTGGTAGTGATTATTTATCCATTGAGATTTGACATCCTTGTACCAGGTGCTTGATGGTTCTTTGCGGATGAGCTCTTTATGTTTCTTCATCATTTATTATGTAATTTCATTATTGTAATCTTGTATTGGTGTATCGCATGTGATACCTAATCTGAAAATTGTAATAGTAAGTAGTTTAGTGTGATTACTACATACCCTACGACATGTGCAGTGGATGTGAGTTTATAGTAGTTTCATGGTTATCCATGAGGTTTGTATTTATGGTTATGTAAGTTGTATTTGATATGATTAATCAGATGGAATCTTTTGCTATTATGTTAGTTGTGTTTTTCTTTAAGTAATTCAACGTCATGGAACCCTCGAGTCGTGTAATCTATGTGAGTGTAAGACAAGTGTATAAATGGTAATTGCTTCCGCATGATTGTATGTTTCTTTATGTTAATTAAAAAAAAAATTATTCAGCACACATAGTGACATGTTTAGGTTAATCTCTCTTGGGTTCCCTGGCGGGATGTTACAAGTTTGACTTTTGTATGACATGTCCTTTTTCCCTTGTGTCCTCCATGTGGCATCTATGTGGATGCCACATGTTCTCCACCTCATCCAATCCCTTCCCTTCCCTCCAAAAATTTATAAATAGAGGCTCTTGCCAAGAGAAAATCATCCATTGTTATTATGTTAGTTCATTTTAAGATCTTCTTGAGCATTTAGCATGTTATTTCATTTTAATTTTGAATCCATTTAGATATTACATGCTAGGATAATGGTAATGGATCTTAAATAATGCATAACATCTTAGTTTACTTCTTTGCATTTGCTTCATCACTTGGTGAAGGCTTGAGACAAGTTCCTCATACTTGTTCTTGAGCTCTTTATCCTATCCATTAGCTTTCATTTTTAATCATCATTAAATCATAGTGGGATTTAATTTATTTTGTTGGGAGAGCACACCCACATTCCTCTCTAAGAGCAAATCAACAAGGCTTGGGTGCACTCTTTTGGCTCATCGGAGGTTATGATGGAAGCTTTATTTTGATTGTGCTTTTGATATGTTAATATGATTCATATGCTCTAATGTTTTCATGTCTAAGTGTCATCCCAACAGGTAGGTTTTTAGCATACACATTTTGGCATGCCCGGTGGGACCCACGTCGCTTAAAATTTGAAATATTTTGAAATTTCCGCATTTTTCTATCACGTACTGGAAACCATCCCGCAGAGCCGTCTACGCCATGGAATGGCCATTTGTGCTTAAAAACTATCATTTGTGTAGAACGGCCATCTGCGTAGAATGACCGTCTATTCTTAAAAACTATCGTCTGCGCAGAAATTCTTTGTTTGCGTAGATTATCGTCTGCATTCTTAATCTACCGTCTGTGACGTGTCATTGTTATCTCTGCATTTCTTTCATTTTAAACTAGTTCTGAGAGATGGGTATTTATTGAATTATTTCTTGAGAATCCTTATATATCCTTCAGACCAATTTTAGCACCAGGTCTATATTTAAAATATATCATTTAAGAATAAGTGACATATTTACCTTTCTTATACTTTAAGATATATTTTAAATATATACTTTTAGGATGTTTGAGAGTGATTTCAGCTTCATAGGAGTTAAGATGCATATTCAAGTTTTTGAGGGTTTTTAAGAAATTTTAGAATTAGTCAAATTTTAGGAATCAACATATTGTCTCTAGCATGATTATGTGGACTATTTATTGTAACCTTATGTATCCACCTTGTCACAGAAGACATTTATTTTTTGTTGATTTCAAGTGTTACTAATCTGTTTGCCTTTTTACAGCATTCTAGGGTTGAAGACTATAAGATTACTAATAGTTTTCATGCAATTTTCCTTAGATTTTAATGGATTTTGGGAATGAACTTGTATGCTTTAAACACTAGTATTTGAATGCATGTTTCTTAAATGAATTAACCACATCTAATCTTGAATACATAAGGGAATGAACCTCACAAAATCTTGAATGACTTAAGGAAAAACAATCACATCTTTCTTACATGCTTTCCTTCTTGATGTGTGGAAAATAAATTGAACTTGCATGCTTAACCATACTATTGTATCTTTTTCTTAGGTAGAAAACACTTATTTATTCTAATTAGGTTCAATTTGGAAAATGCACTCTTCTTGGTGTGTTTAAAGAAGTTTTTTTCAACACTTCTTTCGAGCTATTTGTCATTAGATAGATCCCTTAATTTACGTGACGCTATGATTAAACTATAGTCGTATCCTCTCCCCTCGCCTTCATGGAACTTGGGTGAAGAGAAAGCTTATCTTAATCTAGCTTCTAGAGAGGCTTTTCTAGAGGGTGTGTTTCCCCTTTAGAGGACAACCTCAAACCTGTAAATACCCCGACCGGTATAGAAATGAGACACTGAACAAAAACTAGTCTCAATCCCACCAAGCTCGAGCGTGTTGTGTGGATGATAGTTCGGATTGGGTGAATAGTTCCTAAGGAGCCGATGTGGTCCAATAGATACTTAAGTGTCTCACATGTGTACAAACTGATTGGGGAGATGCCACGGATCTTACTAGTAATTGTTAATTAGTAGCCTACCTGATTCACCTCCAAACGGTGACTTATTATAGTGTAAGGGGAGCGAGATTCTCCCCCCAATATTCCCATCATACGTGTCCCAAGGTATTGTGTTGCTAAAGAGATCTTCATAGCACAGAAACAATACCTATCAAAAGGCAAAAACATAGGTGCCCTTCCAGGGGTGACACTGTTGTGTGATCTAAAGGAATACCAAGCAACGGGCATATAATATTTCATGTGAAGATAATTCCTTAAGGTAGCTACTATTTGTACTATCTTCATTGTGTTAAACCATGTAAAAACATAAGTGGCTTGAAAGAGTCACTTGAACATACACAAATGAAATATCAAAATTTTATCAAAATTCCCCAAAGTCACAATTGCTTGTCTCCTGCAAGGTTGCTTTGTCCCTTCCAGGACTATTTTCAGACATGTATCTTCAATAAATGTTAGTTATGCCCAAAATCTGAGTCAAGGTATACTTAGCGTAGTCAATGATTTTGATGTATGTTGAAAATCAATTCTTGCCAACAAATTGACCTTAAAAGTCCAAAATTAGTCAAAATCCTACATTGTCATTTCCACATCAACCCACTTCTTCTTCATCATCATACTTCTTATCCTAATCACCTCTTCCAAGTCATTTTTATTCTTCTTAATCATTCTTATCATTCCATTCTAAACATCCATAATCTTCCTAATCCCCTGTTATCATTTTAGTTCATACTAAATTGATAAACTAACAAGTGTTTTCTGTTGAGGTTTCAACTTAAGAGTTGTTGTTTTAAATTTCAACATGTTTAAAAAAATTCAGAGAAAGAAAGTACATGTTTGATATTACAATTGAAAACATCAGAATTTTGGTATTAAGGTACACTTATTTCAGTTTTTTGAGCTTAACAGAGATAACAGGTATGTACCAATTTCATAAAATTAAAGTACAGCATCGAAATTATCCACACAAGCAGTGGTTTCTCTCAAAAACATGAGTGGAAGGTACTTTTCAAAGATATATAATAAAAGTGCTTTCATATGAAGCCACACATCCCGTGGCAGTAGGTTAATGCAGGCATGCATTTTAGTTTCATGAATTGAATGCAGAAATCAAGTGCAGGAACTAAAATTACAGTTTACATTTCTGTAAATGTAAAAAAGGAGAAAAGAAGATAGGTTAGGCCCCCCCATTGCCTAGTGTTTTGTGGAGAGTTGAATACTAATGCATCTTTGGTCCCGCATCCTGAGGTATTCCAAGTCATCCTGCAAAAGAAGAGTGATAAAATGGGTCAGTTCATATGAACTGAGCAATGGAGAAGGATTAAACCATCTTCTATTTATCTACTTGATTGCATTTACAAAAATGTAAATCAAAAATCACTAATGGATCTACTAGATAGGATGATCATATCACAAAAACACTTTATTTCCTAACATTGTTTTCTTCATGTGCAGATAGGTACGAAGAATAAGTAGGTCATTGAAAGGACGTGCATATATTTCACACACAAAAATTTTTGACTAAAGCTATGGAGAGGCGAAGACATGAAGATTGGTGGACTAGAGGAGGCTAGTGAGGGGGCATGCATAAGTTTCAGGCATGGAACCTTCTGGCCAAATCATGGAGCTACAATAGGCAGGCTATTGAAGGGACATGACTTTCATCATAAAACCTTCCAGCCAATAAATCAAGGTTACAAGTGTTACAAGAGTTTGTTCATTTCATTCTATAATGGAACATAGCAAAAAAAGTGAAAAGGAAGTGAGTTTTATGACTTCAAGTTCACTCATGGGAGTCAGGAGCCCGTGCTCAAACCCCATGAGGGATAGTTCAATATGCTGAGAAAAGTGAAGAATAGAACAGAAGGAACAGAATTACATATCAACAATGAGATAAGTATGCCATGATATATTTCAAAGAAAAATAGTATTTCTATACTGTTTCAGTCTGGTATGATTTCACAGAAGTGATACTTACATCATTTTAGGTTAAGATAGTACATGTGTAAGTTCTATTCATTGGTTAGTATCAGACAGACATTATATTCTAAATGCTACAGACTGATATTTTGAAAAATAAGAAGAGGAAAATTATTTGTACATTCCAAAATGATGCATAAAGACATAACATGGTGACAATTAATAGGCTACAAAATACAAGCATATGCTAGAAATATTAAAAAAGGAATGCAGACAAGATATGCTATGTTATAGTTCAAATAAGAGTCCACAGTGGAAATGAAGAGTCCCAATTTGAAGTATTAGGAGCTCAAGTTTCTTATCAAGGCAACCGTCAAAGTTCTAAATACAAAGAAAACTGGATTATTTTTTAACAGTCATAAAAATGAATGTTCAAATATAAATTGAATAATACATAATGGATAGCATGTTTATAATTAGCCAAATGCAAGGGCATTACATCTATCGGTTGTTCATTAGAAAGCATTGACTGTTGCAACTGAAGGAAAATGATTTTATTCATCTGTACGTAAAGGACTGGTTAACAAATAAATTGAACACCAAGGTATAGCCAAAAGGTTCAGTCTTGTTGATTTTCTTACAAGAAAGACTGCTACGAAAATGATTAATCTATGATGTCTATATCTATGTAGTGCACAATGCCCAAACAATCATTCCAAAAAGAAAATATCTCAGATCTATATCACTACATTTTTTAGTTTCATCTTTCAGTCATGTATTCAAACAGCCGTGCTTAGAGGGAGCAGCTTCAAGATAAAAACCGCGAGGCATCAGAGGAGTCATCTTTGAAAATATTTTAAAGTATCATAAATAGCAAGAGAAGCTCTAAGTTAACATGGGTGAGGTATTGTTTAACTCATTTAGAATGTTCATATTTCAACAAAGGAGAAGTATGAAAAAGGAAATATTTCTCTCTATCAAAAAATATAAAGCTGTGAGTTCCAAATATCAGAAAAGATTGTATTCCAGTCAGTAAATAGGGCTTACATTCCAGGTTAAAGAGGAGCTCAAGTTGAGAAGAAAATTACACAAGATATCAATATTGAAAGTTACAGACAGCTAATGGAGAATGGATTCATCTGAGATTATCAGCAATTATCCATGTGGGTATCTCACGTTTGTTATTAAAATGTTGAAACTCAAAGCCTTAAACAATCCTGCAAAATGATATAGTGGTCAGATGTTCTAAAACATTCAGCTCAAGCCAATACCAGTCACAGTGTCCATTATCAGACCCAAGTATGAAAGAAGCATATAGCCCTAAATTTGTGCCAATGAAATCATCAAATATGAGGGAATCTTTAGCAGGGAAGAGCGTAAATATAATATCAGATGTTGCAAACAGTGTAGTATGAGTTTTTTATATCAAATAAATAGGGTACAGCTAAATGAAGATAAACCTAGAATTATTTTTTCAAAGAATGAATACCTAGATCAAGGAAAAATGTAAGGTATAGTTATAGTTACGTAACTAGAAGTATGAATATTTTATAGCAGAAAAAGGAAGGAAAATACTTATCTATAGATGCTTCAACATTTTCAACCTGTGTTTGAGTTCATTAAAACATTCAAGCCGAGTTCTCTTCCATTCAAAGAACAGTCGCAGCCTTTTAATATGCAAATCCGAGCTCTCACAAAAGAAAACCGAATAGCAATAGGTTGTAATCCATAACCAGTCCAGAAGAAAGGGAAGTCGTATGCTTCATTGCAAAGCTACAGCTCAAGATCATGGAGAGTTTGAAGAGAAAACCAGAGATTCTTGCAAATGGCGGCAGAAAAACCCTAAAGACCTCTTCCATAAGATGCAAAAATGCCAAAATGAAGATACAATAAAGATGAAATAAAAACCCTTTGAAAAAATTTGATAAAACTTGGAGTCCAAAATGCCCTGACATGTATAGCAGAATACGGATGCTTCTCAGCATGCCACAATAGCCTAGGCACATGGCTTTATATTTGAAAGCAGAGATATTTGTGCTGAAAGATCATATCGACTAGTAGTAAGTTTCTTAGGTTGTGTTTTTATTTGTTTTTATATTAGGTATTAAGTTTTTTCTCTATATTTTTTTCTTTCTTTTCAAATTTAAATTTTAGCAATACTTATAATAATATAGTTCTATTTTAAATAGATAATTTTATTATCTATTTTTTCCTAAATAGAAATATATTAATATATATATGGTTAAAACATAAATTTGATGTATATTTATTATATTTATATTTAATAAACAACAAGCTTATACTTAATATTTAATATATGAAATAGAATTATATTTAATTCTATTTGCATATTTTAAAGTACAAAATTTGTTGTTATTAAACATAAATATAATAAATATAGCTAGGAAAATTATAAATTAAAACTTTTTACAGAGTATATTAATAAATAAATTTATAACCAAAGTTATTTTTGATCATCATTCTGATAAAGGAGGAGCTCTTCAGTTATGTTCAGTTCTGGAGACAGTTTAGGGATAGTTCCAGCATCTTTGAGTGTATTTTTGAGTTCTTCATTGATTATTGATGGATGAGAGGCCTTTTGGAGCAGTTTCTAGCATTTATACTCATGTTTTGATAGACTTTTTCTTCATATCCAACCCCCACCAAATATGCATGTTTTATGGAGATTTGGAGCAGTTTTGGGTAAATTTTGAGTTGCACTTTGGTTATGCATGGTTTGGTGGAGTTGTTGGAGCACTTAGACTTCAGTCTCTGATAGTTTTTCCCCTGATTTTATGGAGTTTTCTTCATGCATCTGACCCTTTCAGATTTGATACCTATATCATTGTATTGGGACCTCTTTTTGGGGTACCTTCTTTTCTTCACATGTTCTGGCACATTGCAAACTTGTGAATATATTGTAAGGGAATTTTGTAGCAGAGTTTTGACAACATTGATATATAGAGATAGTCGTTCCTTCCCATTTTTTTTGAAGTGTAATACTGTGAGTTTATTTTCTTTGATGTTGTGTTAGCCCTTCATCTAAGCTGCATTCCTTATTACATTTTCAACTCTTGATACTTGCTATTACAGGTCTTTTTTTTTGTGTCCTAATTTTTTGTAGAAAATTGGTGAAGTATTACTTCCCTATCGAAGCAAAAAATATTGTAGGTCCTTACATAGAAACACTTTTTTAGTTGCATGTTTTTCTGGGTACTGAGAGCCATAATTATCTTTAAAGATCTATGCTAGATTAATTTAAGTTACATATCATTTATTGGTGTATCACCCTGCTTAGGTTTAGAGTTCATTACATTATTCCTTTCATCTTTCCCATACAAATTTGACCACAAGTGATATTCCAAATTCAAGAGGAACCAGCCTAGAATCCAGAGATTCATTCTCTCTCCCATCAATGAGAATGTTTCCATGTTTCAACAGGATAGCTAGAATGTGCATCAAGCTATAGGCGCAATCTTGATTGACAACATCCCCATCCTAATCATCCCTCTAATCCACATCAACATCATCTTTCTTAATCCAATATAATCATTCATCTTCCTCCAACCTAATCCAATCATCATTCTTCCAATCCAATCAACTTGCAACCTCATATAATTCTATCCAATTATAATCTAATTCATCTTCCTCTTCATCCAAAACCAATCACACCTTAATTATTCCCTTGTCTTCAAACATCCCCCATCCATCTTTCAAAGTTCATCCATTCTTACTTCAAAATATTCATTCACATCACCTTCTAATTCCAATTTTCATTAATATTCTACTTTTGTCTTAGGAGCACCATCATAATCCTTGGACTTTAATCCCGGTTATCTTGATTGACCCACATCCAATCATATTCAAGATTAACCCACATCAAATCAAACTTTGTCTTTCACACCTTCATTACAATTTTCATTTCAAATCTTAGGTTGAAATATTTATCAAAGTATTTCATAGACCCTCATCATTAGCAAGAATCTATTTGAATCATATTTCTTTGAGAACATCATTCCATCTCAAGTAGTTAATTCTTTTAGTCATATCCTATTTTTCTTAGGATCATCAGTCTATCTCCAAGTAGAAGAAGATATCATCTTCCAAATTAATACTTTGTCTGCACCATCATAGGGTCTTGTTTCACGTAGGTTTGTCTCAAACCTTTAAATCTAAATCCAAATCCAAATCAAATCAAATCCAACCTTGAGGCCCTGCCCTCATATCCAATCAATCAAATCAAAATCCTTGAGGCTATGCGCTCTTAAATCATAACAAAGTCCAATCTTGCTTCTAATTCATAAGTTCGTATTTGATCCATCCTCAAATCTTTCACTTCATCCACTCTTAATCTAAATCTTCATCCACATCATATTCTAAACCAATTCCAAAACCCCTCATTCAAACATCATGAATATGGATTGGTTTCACAAAAAGGTTGAGGAATTTAACGTGCTAAACCCTACTCCTCAAACCATACATCCAATCCAACCCACCTACAAAATCAATCCTCAACACATCATATTCAATCCCAATTCATCTATCATTTCTTATCCTTCCTCTACCTTTGACAAGGTAAATCCATCTCATTATTCCTCACCAACACATGATTCCCTCCACAATCACCTTGCCCAAGAAATCCAAGAACTTCAAAAAATTGTCCTCCATATAAAAAATGAAAAATATTTCCCTCCATGTAATCCTATACCTCCATACAATCCTAATCCTCCAAATCCTACATCATCCCCATCCCACACTACCTTTTCCATTGACTAGATCCAAGGACTAGCATAAAAGTATAAATCCCCACATCAAGTTGTGCAATCACCCCAAGTCATGAATCCATTGCCATCCCTTCCAAATCAAGACATACCTCAATCTCATAAGCCTCGTGAGTCTTCCATCACTCCATCTACCCCAGGCAGGTATCTTCCATCTCTCCAATCTATAAAACTTAAAGCTTCCACTCCATCCATCACACAACCCCTACAAGTCATAAAACATCAAGACCCTATTCCAAAGCATGCAAACATGGATTCCTCTCCTCTAGATCTAAGAATTACCTCATATCATGACCCCTCTCCATATTATGACACCCCTCTAGGTGAATATTCTAGCCTTCCATACCAAGATCCCCTTGCCTTTCTCAGTTCAACTCATGATCTTATTCCTAATCTAGAGAAAGACATTTCTTATACCTTTCCATTCAAAGATTCCATCCTTCCATCTCAAGAACCCCCTCGTGATCCCATCCCTAATCAAGATCAAGAAATCTCTTGCATGCCATCCCCTAATAATTACCCTCCATGCCAAGATAAAATTACTCCATCTCATGATTCCATCCCCTCCACTCCATTGCATGATCACCTTCCATCCCACGATCCCATCACCCCTTTCATTCCACCACATAATCCTCCCAAAATTCAAGATCAAAGTAACCCTTTAACTTCATGTCATGATCCCAATCCTCCACAAAATCCCATCACACCTATCCAATCCACCTATAAACCTCATACATCTAAGCTTGGTGTTAGAGTAGTCTTAGTATAGCTAATAATTAAATCATTTAATTATTAGTCTATTTACTCTATGCTTAAGTTATACTTAGGCAGCTTTATAATTCTTTAGGGTTTTCTCCTTTAGGGTTTTGTGATTCTTTTTATAAGGATTCACTTCTTTGCATTTCATTATCGAGATTGTAATCTATTCACCATTGTTGATAATATAGAAGTTTTATTTTTGTCAACATGAATATCTCGTCTCTGGCTTTTTGGCCGCCATAGCTCTCTGTTCTTCTGTCTGTCTTTGCTTCTACTCTGTAACAGTTTTGCATGTAGGTGATCTTGGGAGGATTTGTGTTTATCAAATCCAACATGGTATCAGAGCTCTCCTGCTATTCGTTGTTCATGTTTCGTTGAAGCGTGCCAGAAACAGAAGGTTTCTAAGGGTTTCAGAGGTTTTTAATGTATTTTTTGTTTTGGGTTTTGTTTCTGGTCACTTTGAGCTCAAACGGACATCTCCATTGAGCTCAGAGCACCCAAAAACCCTAGAATACATATAAAACTTGTCCATTTTGGAAATCTGGACTCTAGAGGCAAAAAAAATTTGGTTTCCAGTGCCGTACGGGCATGGAAACCGAGAAAAAAAATAAAAAAAAAATTAAAAAAACACATTTTTTTATGTGTTTTAGCGTTGAAAAAAAACAGCGCACTTTGTTTTGGAAAGGCACCATCGCCGGGCCGCCACCGCTCCACCGGGGCTCGGCCTCAGCAGGCAGTGCCCCCACTATCCTCTCGGCCCTCCGCTGGCCTGCTCCGCGGCCCCCGCCGCCCCGCCGGCTCCCACCACACCGTCCGCCACTATACGGCCCCCGCTGCCTGCAGCACCACTCCGCCTGCTCAGCCACGGGTTCCCGCCTCCGCGCCACCCGGTCACCGCTCCGCCGGTGGTGGGCCCTTTTGCCAGCCCCCACGGGCCTTTTTGCTAGCCGCCAGTCTTATGGCAGACCAGGGGCTTCGGCTCAGCCCCCGGCATGCGCCATGTGCTCGGGGGCCCATTTTTTTTAGCCCCTGGGGCTTAAAGCCACTCCTATTGAGCCTTTTGGGGCCTTATCACTATTTTTGCTCTATCTGGAGCATACAGAGGCCTTTTTTGGACTTCATTATATCATCGGAAAGCTCTTTCCAATCTCTTTCTGACTATGGTGATTTGGTTTTTTGGGTCTTCTATTTCAATAGTATTTTTTGCTATTGAAGTCTGATATTTTTTTTTGCCTTCCGGGAGCCATATCTGGCTCATCTGGACTCCATTTTTGGCAAACCAGATATCGTCAGAAAGTTGGTTTAGTGACCTATTCAGTGGTAGGGGTATTTTTTCTAGTTTCTACTCTAGGTTTTCTCTCCTCTGAGTTTGGCAGTTTATGCACTCTGGTGGATTGCTTGGTTCTACAGGTCCTGGGATCTCTTCTTCTGATATTCTAGCTCACTCTTCTTTCTGACTTCTGAGCTTGTATGCTTCTTCTGATGCATCTTTGTTCTATAAACGCACTGAGATAAAGTGCCTACTTCTGCATTTCTAGGGTCTTGTACACCTTGTATGGTTTTAGTACTTGCACTCTGTTATAAAGTGCCATGGGGGGTTATGATGCTTATGCCATTTTAGGCACATCCACCTTTGTCAAGTGAGCATACCTTCCATGACATTAGCCCATGTTTTGTGTCGGTAACACCGCCCTTTATCCTGTGTCTGTACTTCTGCTGCACTATTGGTGTTCCTGGTTCTTCTTCTGCCAACATTTTTGGCATTGCATTTCAGTGTTCCTGTCACCTCTCCCTGTTCAACATTATGGGGGGTTCACCTGTTGGTTCTATTGCTTCCTGGTTTGATTGATCAGCTCTTCAGACACTATCTTCTCTACCTGGTCATGCACTTTAGTGGGGGTTCCAGCAGTCTCTTCTGACAGAGTTTTCAGCTACATGCTTCGGAGATTCTTCTTGCTCATTCTTGTTCCTGTCTTTGGGACTTTCCCTAGATTGAAGGCTTGGTTTCCTTCATCTAGTTTTCTTTCTTGTACTTGGGTACCTGATCAGGCCTTGTTTCCAGGACCCATCTTTCCTGCTTTCTGCAGTATTTTATCTATTTTTCTTCTCCCTAAGTTACACTTAAGGGGGGTTGTTAGAGTAGTCTTAGTATAGCTAATAATTAAATCATTTAATTATTAGTCTATTTACTCTATGCTTAAGTTATACTTAGGTAGCTTTATAATTCTTTAGGGTTTTCTCCTTTAGGGTTTCGTGATTCCTTTTATAAGGATTCACTTCTTTGCATTTCATTATCAAGATTGTAATCTATTCACCATTGTTGATAATATAAAAGTTTTATTTCTATCAACATGAATATCTCGTCTCTGGCTTTTTGGCTGCCATAGCTCTCTGTTCTTCTGTCTTTCTTTGCTTTTACTCTGTAATAGTTTTGCATGCAGGTGATCTTGGGAGGATTTGTGTTTATCAAATCCAACACTTGGTTCCTCTACCTTTATCCAATAATGCTTCCTTCAAGCACCTATCATCCCATCACATGGACTCACATCTTGTGTTCAAAATAATAATTATTCCCTTGGAAAAAGGATGTCTCAAGATGTTGTTAAACCTTATACCCCTCAATTCAAATATCCCCATCATCCATTTTCCAAATCTATTTTGGGCCCTTATGTTCCAAACACCATCCCTTCCTCATCCACATCCATTTTGGGTCCTTATGTCCAAAAACCAAATCCTTACTTCCTTCCATCAATTTTGGGTCCTTACATACCTCCACCCCCCATATCCAATTCCACCATAACATCACTTTAAATAGCTAAGAAAGATCAACAAAGGAACACATTCTTGAATTCCTTCCAACATTTACCCTTCATTATTCCATCTATAAAATATCCACAACATCTATCCTCGTACATCCATGCCCTGTCTAATGGAAGCAAATTGGATACCAAAGCTAAAATGCATAAAGCCATAAATTCCCAAAAATTCAAGGATCAACATGTCCCATCTAAAAGACATGATCAAGAAAAGAAATATATGATCCAAATGAAAGAAAAATTCAAACGGTCACAAAGGCCCAAAAAGAAAAATAAATTCATGTGGATTCCAAATATAATCATTGAAGAAATGCATATCAAACAAAAATAAAACTTGGCATCCAAACTTGTTAATCCAATAGCTTTATCTACTCGCAAGTCCTTCAATCCTCCATTTAAACATCCTCCATTTTCCAAATCCATTTTGGGTCCTTACATCCCCAAATCCACATCTTATCTTCCATCTCCTTCACACTCTACTCCTCCAATACTCCATCGCCCTTTAAGGTGTGCACCAATGATGATCTTTCCAAATCCTTCATCTTTTTATTCACCATTCTTCCAACCTTCCATTCACTATCCACCAATCCTTCCCCATCCTTTTGTCCCATTAATCCAACCTTATGCATAAACGCTTATCCCCCCTCCATATCCCCCATCTGTTTATAAAATCCCACAAACATTTATGAACATATATCTAAAATGCCTTGGTACAAATATGTGTGTGTGTGTGTGTGTGTGTGTATAATGTCCTAAAAAAATCATCATCTTGGTGAAAACCTGGTAAACAGGCACCTTGATGATACAAAAAAAAGTGTACATATCAAGGGATACCATCCATGGAACTAGATGCATGAGTCCCTTTACCATCTTCCTTATCATGTATTCATTATCTTCCAAATCCACTCATATATTCTCATCCCCTTGCACTCTACACTTGGGGGCAAGCTCCATCCATACTATTCTACCATACATCCACTATCCATCACCTTACCCATACATCCTCCTTTTCCCATCTTTGATCTTGACTATCACATCCATTTCATCCATCCATATACACCTACCATGTTTCTCATTCACTATTCATCCACTATTTTTGATCTTGACATCCTATACATTCCCTCCATCCACATCCTTCATGTTACTTAGTCATTATTCATCTACCATTCATAATCCTATATCAGTCCATCCTCCTTCCCATGTCTTTGATCTTGGTTATCTCATGCATTTCCTCCCTATATTATCCATTATCCTATTTCATTCATATACACCTTATCATATCCCCTATCTTATTCATATCCTCTATCTTATACCCCTTATCCAATTCCATGTCACTTTCATGTCCTTATTCTTTCTTAAAACAACTAGAGGCACTTAAAAATCCATACATGCTTTGGAAAATATGATTCTTTATCCCCTTCATACACCTCATTTATACACTATCCATCCATCTCAGATAGCCTCTATCCTCCATATCTCCACCCTTCATCCTCCCACCTCTAGTATGGGGGATCCCTTTGAAACATAGTCCTTGTTTCCTACTCCATTTATTCCCTCCACTCGCATCCCTTACATATAATCCTTTCATTTCATGCATCCTTTATTCCCCATCTTCCCATCCTTCATTTTCCTACTACTCGTCTGAGTCATTTCACTCCTTTACCACATAGTTCTTGAATCTTTCTCCTTTCATCCCACATTCTATATCCATCCATTAAATATTACCTATCCATACATTCTATTCATCTATCTCCTATCCAAGCCATCTCTTTGTCTTCACCATTCTTTGGTTCTCCCTTGTCATTGGTCCTAATCCATCTTATCCTTCATCCATCTCCCATATTCAATTCTATCCAATTTATTTATCTTCTAATCCAATCCATTCATATTCCCTTCCATCTAATCTACTTATCTTCAAATTCAATCCATTCATATTCCCTTCTCTATAGTCTACTTATCTTCTAATTAAATCCACTCATCTTCCCTTCTATCTAATTCATTTATATTCTAATCCAATCATTTTCTCTTCCAATTCCATTTTATCTAATTCCTCTTATCTTCCTTCCTATCTCATTCAATATATTTCATGTTCCTTCCATCCTATTCAAATTTATTATCTTTCAATCTTGTTCCATCCAAGTCAACCCACTCCTCTTCCATTATATCTAATCTATTTTTCATGATATAGTCCAAATATATTTCATCTTCCTTCCATCCTATTCAAACCTCTTATCTTCCTTCCTATCCAGCACAATAAATTCATCTTTCTTCCATCCTAATTCAATCCATCTTACCCTCCAATCTCATTTTATCCAATCATGTTCCAACTTCACCATCTAATCACATGCTATTCTACCCATTCTAATCCTATCAAACTGAGCTTCACCCCATCACATTAAGCTTTTCCCAGACACCATGATCACAAACATTTTCATCAAATCAACAGACTGATTGAATTTCTCAGCATTTATTCCATTCACAAGCAATCGCCAGTAAATTCCCATTTTAACATCCATCGATCTTTTTCCCATCAGGATGCATCCATATGGTTTCGTCTTACCAATCACTCATCACATCAATCTTGTTCATGGCAAGAACTTTTGGACTAAATGACTACTTGGTCATGATGCCTTTTTTCTGATTTTATCTTTGTGTTTTAGTATGTACCCTACTCACGATTGCCTCGATCTTTAATATCTTGGTGTATCTTGGATGGTTCATATTGGAATACGTGTCATTTGCAAAATAATATGTTTGTGGGTACTTTAGTGCATTCTTGTTGGTCATGCAGTTATGGTTATGTATGCCTCACTAGGGATAGGGTCTTGTGAACATCCACCAAGTCCCTAATCAAGACTTGGGTGTACTATAGCATCCTCATGAGTGTCACTACATTAGTTCCACCATGATTGTCGATCTACATCTATGCTCCTAAATCTACTTTGTTTATCTGAGAGTATAGTCCACACAAAGGAACCAAGTCACTTGCATTTTCTAACACATTGTGCATACCTCCTCTTGCAAAATCAAACTAGGGTGTGCTCTCCGATATTGACACAATACAATCCCAAAAATATTATGTAACTAGGTTGCATTTAGTCTTCTTGCAATCCGCATTATGAAGCTCCTATTTATTCACTATTCTCACATCCCGATTGGGGCATCATGTCCCCGATCTAGCCTAGGTCTACCCCAACCACCCCACCCTCCCCTCCTCCCCGAGGAAGCATCTTGCAACACCGCCTAATTTACCCCTTTTCTCTCTTCTTCCTTTCTTCTACCTTTTTCAATAAAATTCCACAAATTTTATTTTTTCTATTATTTTCTCGAGGGGGTATCATCTCATCTCCCACCATAATTAATTTTTTCTCTAGGGCATCTTATTTTCTTTTTTCTTTGATGTGACATCGTCTCCGACGCCGCATCAAAGAGGGGCAAAATGGAGACGTCTAAAAACTTCCTTATATTAATTTAATTAATATCCTTATAACATTATGGTTAATTTTAATTAACTAATTATATTTTTTTATATTCTTTTATCTATTTAATTAAATATGATTCAATTTCTATATTATTTAAATTTAATTTAAGTACTATCCCCCTTTAATGTATTAAATCTTATTTATATACATTTCTCCATTAAACCCGCTTTTAAATAAATCTCAATTTATTTATTCCCTCACATATCTAATATTCCTCTAAACCAAGATTAAATTCAACTCTAATTTTAATCATTAATCTAAGCCTAGCCTAAAGACCTATTAATCCTCCCTAGAAACCTACTTTATTCCTACCCTACCATCCATCAAACTCATCCTAATAAAGCTATTTGCTAATTAATCCCACTTATTAGACTAAAAAGGTGAATCCTACACCTTTTTAGTGCTAATGAGTTGCTCACACATGTGTGAGAAACCCATCCTAAGGAAGCCACCCAACTTCCTTAAATGTAGCCACATTTTTGTCCCCCACTCCATTCTCCAAGGTTTGCTCACACATGTGTGAGCAACCTTGAGTCACTCAAACCTTAAAGGCTTGATTTTGAATTTTGTATGACATGTCCTTTTTCCCTTGTGTCCTCCATGTGGCATCTATGTGGATGCCACATGTGCTCCACCTCAGGCCTTCCCTTCCCTCCAAAAATCTATAAATAGAGGCTCTTTCCAAGAGAAAACCATCCATTGTTTTTGCATTGTTATTATGTTAGTTTCAGTTTAGGATTTTCTTGAGCATTTAGCATGTTAGTTCATTTTAAGTTTGAATCCATTTAGATATTACATGCATGGATAATGGTAATGTATCCTAAATCATGCATAACATCTTATTTTAATTCTTTGCATTTGCATCATCATCTTGGTGAAGGCTTGAGACAAGTTCCTCATACTTGTTCTTGAGCTCTTTATCTTATCCATTAGTTTGCATTTTTAATCATCATTAAATCATAGTGGGATTTAGTTTATTTTGTTGGGAGAGCACACCCACATTCCTCTCTAAGAGAAAATCAACAAGGCTTGGGTGCACTTGTTTGGCTCATCAGAGGTTATGATGGAAGCTTTGTTTCGATTGTGCTTTTGATATGTTAATATGATTCATATGCTCTAACGTTTGCATGTCTAAGCATGATCCCAACATGTAGGTTTTTAGTATACACACTTTCTTTCACAAGGAATCGTTTAGAATATTATTTCAATGTCTCTTCAATTTATTGTATAGATAGGTTTAGTATAGTTAGCACAAGAAAACTTTCTCTCATTTTGTTTCTGCATTAATAGCATATTTCCATCTTGCATCTATGTTTTTGTATAACTTAGTAAGCAAAAACCTGATAGCTTCAAGTGGCATGTATCTTAATTTGTGTAAAGAGTAAACAATTGCATCTTCAAATTTTACCTTGATCTCTTTACTTTGAGTGTTGTACTTTTCTTTCATTATTCCTCTTAATGTTCCATAATTCTTCATTGTGTATAACATTTCATCTAGACTTCTTGGTGGTGGAGGCTTGTTCTTCACAAATTTCAATTTTCTTAAATATTCAGTCTCTATATCACTGTCTGGTGTTAGCTTCAATCTTCTCCTTGGTCTAGTGTTTTCTTTTTTTCTACTTACATATGTTTTCCTTTTTGGTTCAACAAAATTTGTAATGCCCAAAATAATCTAGGCAAAAACACAATCTAAAATTTTTTTTGTACAACTATGACAACGAAAAATAACCAAACTATTTTCAACTCAAGCCCAATGATGCGAAGCCCCGGGGGCGTAAACTCGCTTGGGCGGAAACACCTTTAAAAATATTACCTTGCTAGAGGGCACTCAGAAAAGAAAGTAATAGAGAACTTAAATTAAATCTGGAATCCTAATAACCTAATTTTGATAAAAGTATTAATACTAAAGTGATAAACCTACTAAAGGGCATCTCACCAAATTATTTAAATCTTAGTTA
>MU226986.1:716835-762095 GCA_018584345.1 Thuja plicata | reverse complement strand
TTTATGCATCCGAAAATGAGGTTTTTTTATCAAAGTTTCCTTGGTCTCATACACCACCTACTAGTTTGGGAAAAGTTCAAGATAATCAAGGAGGAGGTGGGGTCCAAAATCCACATCACATGCCACTACAAACCAAAGTGTCAAATGACACATCACCAAAAATAATACACTTCACAACCTATGTGGCATGCTTGTGTGCAACATTTTAAACATTTACACAAAAATAAAAATCACTTACAATATACAATTTAAACCATTATCAATCATACATAATCAGTCATCACATTCACAAAAGAAAATACAATACAACGAGGTCACACTCTCTTACTAGAGTCGACCTTGGCTTTACGGATTGCACTTGGTCCTCTCTTGTTTCCCCGAATTAAATCATGACCATATCCCTACATGCTCAACTTGATGTCAGTACATTATGAAAACAAACTTATATTAATAAACATTTCAACATAAGATGATAGCATCTTCTAAAAAATATACATGTGTATACGTCTACATCATATAACATTACATATTGCATAAGCAAGTGTTAACATCATATTCTAGAACCATGATTTCATTAATGAACATAATATCAAAAGATAACAAAACAAAGTTATATGCATATATCATGAAAAATCAAGGTATCAAAATAAGCATGTGTATAGATATAAAGAGTACGGTAACTGTGATCATCAACAAAACTTGAAACACGCTACTCATAAGGTCCAAAAGACGGCATGCATAAACCATAATGTCAATACTCAAAATATCATCCTGATGATTCAAGTGTCAAAATGGAAGTCAAACTAGGACAGGTCAGGGCAGGACCTCACAAAATTCTTCTTTGCTTTCGGTGAGGCTGTAGACCTTGTTGATGATCTACTAGATTTGGGGCTCGGTGAAGGCATCAACACTTGTGGTTTCTTGCCTTCCACATCAAAGGGTTCTGTCTCATCTTCTTCATCATCAATTCCCAAATTCTTAGACAGATTAGCAATCATCTTGCTATATTTTCTTTTAATTTTAGGTACCAATATACCTTTCTTAATCTTAGCCTAAACTTCTTTATATGTTCCATATCTATTTTCTCATTTGTCAGCAGGCTTAGCTAACATAGTCTCAATTTGTTGAGATGCAATTTCTATGTCCATCTTGTATCCCATAGGCTATATCTAGATACTTTTAGGCTCAACTGCTTTGATAATACATGTGTCAATGTCCACTTCAAAACAAATAGTGTCATGATATTTCTCAATTAATTGAGGTGGAACTCTAAACTTCTAATGCATTCTTGTTTGTAATTTAGAGAAGTAATCACTCATAACAATGTCAAGATTCTCTCCTAGATTCTGAATGTACTCATTGATTTTATAAATGCTAGGCTTATCAAGATTCCATGTCACATTTCTAACAGATGGAAATAAGCTCTCAAAATAAAAGTATATGCATACCAGTAGTGAGTCAAACTTCAATGTGTTTGTATTTGATTTCCTTATAGTGTTCATGTTCTCTTCAAGTTGTTTCAACAATATCTCACATAGATCAATTTGCATATCTTTCTTTACAATCTTGTAAGCCAAATCAACAGCTCTGCAAGGTACGCTATCCACTTGGGATAATTGGAATACTCGGTAGGAGAATATGTTACATACAAATTTAAACTCGGGGTCTTCTATAGTAGAAATATTCAAACCTCTCCCATACCATTTGACTTTGGTTAACTCACTAAGATTTTTCTTCTCAATCTTTCTGATAGCTTTAGGCTTGTCTCCAATTGGGTAACCTGTGGCACTCTGTAACACATCCTTTGTGATCTTCATTGGTTGATCTAGCAACATAAATTGGTCGTGTACTTGGCTAAGGACCATCCTTATCCACTTGGTTTTCAATACCCTTGGGATATGCAAGGCATGTGTCAAACCTTTTGACTCCACATGAACATGATTTCTCTTTAGTTTCATGTTTGCACATAAATTCTGGTAAGATAAATCACTTTCTGCTTCACATATCTCTTCAACTTTATAATGGATGAGCATTCATGAATCTTTGATCAATAAAAATCTGTCTATAATGGAATAAATTTCTCCCATCATGTCTGATTCAGCTTCCTTAGTAGGTGGTAGTTTATACTTAGGACTTACGGGCTCAACATTCTCAACTACAACTGGGTTTTGAGCTTTCAGGGCCATGTCCTCTTTTCAAACACAAATCTTCTAACTAGGGTTTGCGTCTACGACTCGGTTGCACCAACATAGCTATGGAAAAATCACAAATACCTTAAGTAGATTCAAATGTGCTCAAAATAGTTTAGGGTTACTTTCACAATCGCTCAAATCCTCTTGAAGTCTCCACTTTTCAACTCTAGTCACAATGCACTATAAAATGGTAAAAAAAAATAATATATGATGAGGTCTATTTATAGCCTTTTTCTAGGTTTAGGGTTTCCAACAGTCATAGAACTAGGAATTAATGCTTCACTGAGTAACTTTATCAATTTCCTTTGTCATTTCCTTTTACCAAATGATTCAACATTATAATTCCTTTCACTGAATAAATATGAAACATAAAATCAACAATATGTATCCAAATGCATCTAAGTATGTTAATATGGATCTCTACACATATACTAGGAACTGATTTAAGATTGGAAATTTAACTTGCAGTTCCTATTCATACCTCTTAACTAATTAGGCAGAGTTGGATGCACCCGATCTAGAGGAAAAGGTGCCTTCAACTATCCCAAATGATGTTCCATCATCCATGGTCTTTCTTCTCCATGTCTTATTCGTTTGATCTCTCATTTCTTCAACATTCACTTTTAGTTTCTTAGATGTTTCTTCCTCAATAGGAGCTTTTCCTTGGCACCTCCAGTCTTTGGCAAGGTGACCTAGCTTATGAAAATGGAAGCATGTCATGCCAGGGTTTCTCCAATATCTTCTATTGTTCCTTCCATGTAGCAACATGCAGTTTACAATAATATGTTTGTATCTTCCACAGACTAAACATGATATCCTTGTATAATAGTCCCATGGTATAGATGTACCCTATCAATTTCTTGGTATATTCTATCGGTTTGGTACCCATTTGTCATTTCTCTTTTGTGATCTACATTCTTCAGATTTGTGACCATACTTGTTGCAGTTGTTTTAGTAGCCATTGAACTTTGGATTTCTTGTGTTCTTCAGTCTTTGATCTACATTCAAGTACTCAGTGCCCATACTTATTACAGTTATAACAATATCCATAAAACTTGGGTGAACTTGGTAACTTACCTCTTTTACTTCTGCATACATTTGTAGTATGTCCAGGTTTCCCATAGTAGTGGAAACTAGGCTTGTTTGACTTCGGTGGGGTAGTAGTGTCATGATTTTAATCTTGATTAGAGGACTCACCTATCTGATTAGTGCCCTTTCTATTGAACCCAAGTCTGGTTTTTTCTTTTGGTTGTCTTTGACCTTTAAGATGTGCATCCAATGATCTCAATGTTTCTTCATTTCTCTTTAGTACCTCATTGGATTTTTTTTCAGATTTCAGTTCTCTGGCCAATCTATCAGCTTCACACTTTAGTGCTTGATACTTAAATTCTTTCCTAGTCAACTCTAGATTTGGTCTCACTAGTTTATCAGTCGTATTATAGTGTAATTGTGTTATCCTCATGATCTCATTTTCTTTCTCAGCTATTCTTGTCTCAAACTATCTTTTGTCTTCTTTAGCTAATTTCAATGCATCTTTAACTACTCCCTTAGAGTCAATTATCTCACTCATTCTCAATGCTTGTGTTTCTTGATCTATCTTTTCCAATTTCAGTTTCTCGGTGAGTTTCTTGTTCTTTTCCATGAGTTCTGCAATGTCTGAATCGACTTCATCACTCAGACTACTTTTAGATGTTGTCTCAAGAGTATCAAAATGCTCTTGTGTGGATTTCAATTCACTACACAACTTCTTTCTCACTTTTAAGGACTTTTCTAACTTTCTTTTTAGATATTCAATCACTTCTTGTGCACTCTCCAACTCAAACTCGAGACTATCAATCTTCTTATATTGTGTGTATTTTTCCATAGTCATGATCTTTACTTAGGTGGTTAAACCCTTTTCTCAAGAGTCCAAGCTCTGATACCAATTTTTGGATTAATCTATGGAAAGGTAAGTGCTAAGAGGGGAGGGGTGAATTAATACTTCTAAAAATTTTAACTACTATTCTTTACTCTTCACCAAACTAAATATCATTCATAAAACATTGAAAAGTGTGTAAATTAAATTAGAAAACCATGACAGATAACTCCATGATTTTTGGTCACACAGATCCTTTCTTAGAGGAAAAAACTATGGTGGGGATGACACCCAAAATCCTTCACTACTGCAGTATAAAGTTTTCTCGGTTAGAGATACAATTTTAGCTACTTATGCTAGCTTACCCTGTTAGGATTATTATACTCGATTAAGAGTACAAAATAATTATTCAGTCTACCTTGTTAAAGGATTTTAAAATCTCTCATCAAAGAAAAGTACCCGGTTAGAGGATTTACAAAATAAGACTTGTTTGGACCTACCCACTGAATGGGGTTTCTAATCTCCTAACTATTACAATAACTATTAAAAATATGTCTACAAGTATGCATCAACCATAATGTTGTTCAGAATCTTTATGATTTGTAAGTTCATTTCCTCATTCTGCACTCGATAACTATTTTGTTCTACACCTTAGAAATTCTACATTTTAACTCCTTTAGCTCTATCATTGTAATTAATTTTGACTCTACAATATGACCATCATCTATCATCTTCATGTTCTATTCCTTTTATATGATCTTAAGGTGGTTAACCTAATTTACAGCCTTCTTCTTTTGCGGTGAAGTTGAAGTGGTGCAAGGTTGGTTTCATTCCCAACGTATTTATTATGCTTATCTTTCATTGGTTTCTTTTCCTCGTGATCATGTGCAATCATTTTATTGCAATCCCAATGTTCTACCTAACTTCTATCTTGAATGTTGTGAAAGCTTTCCCAATCGGTGTCCAGATACAATGTATTTAAATTTGAATTATTATGTCAGATCTAGTGTATTCGGTAATGTGCTCTGATCTTTCTTGGTGACATAACGTCTTCTTGATGACTAAATATGCTCGGTGACTCGGTGACTAACACTTATCAGTAACTGCCATAGCTTAACTCGGTGTTGAATAACTGTTTGGTGCTCGGTATCATTGATACTCTTCTTTATTGACTGTCTACCTTAGTGTATTCTTCCTTTTACTGATTGTCTCCATTTTACTATCATGACTTTGAAAAAATAATGAAAAAAAAACTATCTTATAGGAGCATCACTTTGGTTTTCTACAAATTATTATAGGAGGTGTTAATATTGGTGCATTCTCTTCATTTTCATTATGTGCATTACATGCACATCAATCACATCAAATTCAATTGGTGTATCTTCTTCAATTTCATTGGGTACATTCATCACATCAATTTCAAATGGTGTATGGTCATCGCATTCAATAGGTTCATTCATCACATGCATTTGAATTGGTGTATGTTGATCATTTTTATATCATGCATTCATCATATCAATTTGAATTGTTACATTTTCATCATGTTCATTATGTGTATTAGATGACATACCTTCACATAATCTCCTCATACGCTCACTTTGTCTTTCCTTTGGTGTCTCTCGTTGTTCATTCGTTCCTCTCTTGTTCTTTCACATTGTTGATATTGATTATGCTACACATAACTGTTGGAAATGAGATAAGTAACTGAGAGGGGAGGGGTCAATTAGTTACTCCAAAACAAATCCTTTGTCCCTTAGATGTCTTAAATAATTTAACACTGTTACTCGGTTAATTAAGATATTCTTCTGTAACTCGGGTGTCAAAGCAATCTTTATAATATCCAATGTAATTATACTTTAGATATTAAGTGTAGAAACATAAAGCATAAAACAAATAACATATACATAGGTGACACCAAGATTTAACGTGGACACCCAATATGGGAAAAACCACCAATGTAACTAGTTACTATTTTTTACTCTTCTAAAGTGAGCCATGTTAGGAGCCAACCCTATTAAAGATTACAATAACACACTGTTAGGTGTGACCTTATTAAAGGATTTAATCACCCTGTGAGGAGTGGACTTGTTAGAGGTATTCAACACTTCAACATAGAAATGCTACCTTGTGAGAGGATTTACAAAAATACTATTAAGTCTACTTTGTTAAGAGATTTTAGATCACTGCTACAATTGTTAGAAAGTAACAATAAATTGACCTGTATGTGTAAGCAACTCTCTCTTCTTATTCAGATCTCTACTTTGATTATAACTGGATCCTTGCTGATCAGATGTTCTATTGTAGCTCCGAGTGATCTATACTCAATTAGAATCCTATCTGATTTTTCCTTCACTCTTCATATCACAGAATTCCACACTTCTGCTTTCTCACCTTGTAACTCACTTGCACACATTCAATCCAAACTTGACCTTTCATTTATATGGTAAGCCCTGTCAAGTTGGCTTGAATATACTTCTAAATAATAAATCACAATTCATTCGGCCTCATATAACCAATTAATTATAGAATATAAATCATTTTTAGCCAGTTGCCACTTAATGCCCGACCAAGACTGAAATTCCCGAGTGACTCGGTCAACACTAAAATTTCTTCAATGCCCGACTAAACTTGGTCAACACTAAATAACTCATTCTATTCACCAACTGTGCTTGGTCTGAATGTAGACATTTGTGTAACATCACTACATAAGTGTAAATACATGTGTAACATCAATGACAATACACAATTGAATAATTGTATTCAACAATCTCCCTCTTTGGCATTGATGGCAACACAACATGTCATAATACAAAGAATTGTAGAGAAATGGAAATTTTTTATTAATTTGTTTAGCTTCATTCTAATTCTCATCCAAAAACTCCCTCTAACATCAAAATCTCCCTCTTACTTTATTATAGCAAAAATCTCCCTCTTTTATCTTATTCTTATGTATTATAGAAAACTCTCCCTCTTCGAAATAAGATGCCAAAGACTCCATCTCCACAAATACCAATAGTCAGTACTATTTTACTTTGTAATTTTAATGTACCTAAATGTAAAAATTCATCTACAATGTGCTCTTATGTACCTGCATCAACTGATAGATCTTCATTGTCGCTCGGGTTGATGCATCACTAAACTATATTTTAGTGAGCTTCAGTTAGGGAAAGCACGCCTAGCTTTCCTCTAAGATACAAGAATTCATCCTTAGGTAAAGGTTTGGTGAATATTTTTGCAACTTGTTCTTTGGTATTTACATATTCCAACCTTACTTCTTTATTCTATACCAATTCCCTCCACTAATACATTTGGTAACAAATTGCAACGGCAATGCCATTGCAGTTTTTTCGTCACAAACTTGTCATTGTCGCAATTGCGACAATAGAATTGCAACGACACAAGGTTGTGACAAAAAAATTGCAACGACACTGTCGTTGCAATTTGGTACCAAATGTATTAGTGCTCAAAAAATGATACTTTATTGCTATATGCTTGGTTTTGGTGTGCATCATAGGATTCTTTGAAATGTTAATGGCACTGGTGTTGTCATAGTAGATAATAACTGATTCTTTTACTTCTTCCTTCATTCCTGACAAAAACTGCATGATCCATATGATGTTTGAATAGTTCATTGTTGCAGCAACATATTCTGCCTTTGTTGTAGACTAAGAGATACAATTATGTCTCTTTCTAGTCCAAGACACTAACCTCTTTCAAAGAAAGAAATCTCCACCACTAGTGCTTTTCTTGTCATTGACACTTCCATCCCAATCAGCGTCAGTGAATGCCTTTAAATCAAAGTTTTCACCTTTCTTATACCATAAACCATAGTCTTTAGTACCCTTTAGATATCCTAGAATTCTTTTGATTTCCATTAGGTGATTATCTCTGGGATTAGCTGAAAATATTGCAACAATACCAACTGCCAATGCAATGTCAGGTCTAGTGTGAACAACATATTGCAATTTTCCAATCATGGATCTGTAGTTTGTCTGATCTACCTCTTTTGAATTATCATCTTTAGACAATTTATGTCCAGTATACATGGGTGTTCCAACAGGTTTGGAATCTTCCATACCAAATTTATTAAGTATCTCCTTGATATATTTTGATTGAGTAATGTAGATACCATCCTTCATTTGATGTACTTGTAATCCAACAAATAATTTGATCTCACCAAGCATAGACATCTCAAATTCTTTAATCATAGCTACAGAGAATGCTTTGCATAGGTCATCATAACCAGTGAATAATATGTCATCAACAAATATCTCTGCTAACAGTATTTTGTTATGTGGTCCTTCTTTGATGTACAGGATACTATTATCATTGGTTCTCTGAAATCCAATACTTACTAGATAGCTATGCAAAATTTCATACCAGGCTTTGGGCACTTGCTTCAGTCCATACAATGCTTTGTGCAGCTTACAAACCATATTCCTTCTGCTAGGATCAACAAATCCTTTAGGTTGTTTAATGTAGACTTCTTCTTCTAGGATTCCATTCATAAATGCAAATTTTACATCCATTTGATATACTTTGTATACTTTATGTGCAAAATATTCCAAAAGAGTTCTGACTCCTTCAAGTCTTGCAACAGGAGCAAAAGTTTCTCCATAGTCAATACCCTCTTATTGAGCATATCCTTTACAAAATAATCTGGCCTTGTTTCTAGAAACTTTACCATTTTCATTCATCTTATTTATAAAAACCCACTTGGTTCCAATCACATTCTTGTCCTTTGACCTAGGCACAAGAGTCCAAGTTTTTTTCTTCTCAATCTGCTCAATTTCTTCATTTATTTCCTCTATCCAACTTTCATCATTCAATGCATCTTTAATAGTTCTAGGTTCAAATTCACTTAGTAAGCATGTACCTTTGAGTTTATTCCTTTTCATTACACCTTCTATCTAATCTCCAATTATCTTCTCAGGTGCATGATTCCTTTTAACATATTTTGAAAGTATTGGATCCTTCAATCTAGATTCTGGACTTGATCCACTAGGGCTCTCATTTTCAAACATTCTTTCATGTTCCTCTATCTGATGCTCGGGTTCCACTGTCTGTGACTTGATTCCCTCTGTCTATGACTTGGGTTCCTCCATCTGCGACTTGGTTCCATCTTCTTGTGACTCAGTTCCCTTTATATGTGACTTAGTCTCTTCTACCATCAGCTCAGGTTGCACATTTTGCAACTTGGGTTGCACAGTTTGTGCTAGTATATTTAGTGGTCAACAATTTTGTTGTCCAATCACCATTTCTTGAGTCATAGGTATAGTATCAGGTTCATGATACACAAAGTTCCTTTAGTCTTCAGGCTCTTTACTTCTCTTCTCTTCACATTTTTCTGCAAACTCATCAATCTTGACAAGTACACTTTCTATGACTTTATGAGTAGTAAGATTCAGACATTTGTATGCTTTTCTTTTACATGAGTAACCTATGAATATTCCTTCATCACTTTTTGCATCTAGTTTTCCATTTCTTTCTTCCTTCAAGATGTAGCATCTACTTCCAAATACTTTGAAATAATGAACATTAGGTTTATAGCCATACCATAATTCAAAAGGTGTCCGGTTACTACCTTTCTTCAGTTGAACTCGGTTCAGGGTGAACACTGTAGTGTTGATGGCCTCCTTCCAGTATTTGGCAGCAACATTCTTTTCAATCGTTAGAGTTCTGGCACAATCCATGATGGATATGTTTCTTCTCTCTGCTATTCCATTTTTTGTGGTGTACCAGGGGCAGATACATGTCTTTTGATTCCTCTCTCATTAAAAAATTCATTAAACTCATTAGAAATGAATTCTCCTCCTCTGTCAGATCTTAGGCATTTTAGTTTCTTTCCTGTTTCCTTTTCAACTCTTGCAAGATACCATTTGAATTTCTGAAAAGCTTTTGATTTCTCTCTGAGAAACATAACAGTCATCATTCTGGAATGATCATCAAAAAATAGAATAAAATACTTCTCTCCAGTATATCTTGTTGTTCCAATTGGTCCACATAGGTTAGCATGTACCAATTCCAAGACTTCATTAGTATTGTAATTCTTGCTTTTGAGACTAGTCTTGCTCATCTTTTCGATTTGACATTGTTACATATTTCTAACTCGAGTTTCTTCAAAATAGGAATACCTCTGACTCTCTTGTTCTTTCTTATGTTTACCATATTATCAAGATTTATATGACACAACCTTTTATGCCATAACCATCTTTCTTCTACTTTTGCAATAAAGAATGAACCTTTAGTGAGATCAAGATAGAATAGATTACCTTTTGTTTGTCTTCCAGTTCTAACTAGGTTCCCTTCACCATCCAGGAGCTTGGCCTTACCATTCATGAATTCTACCTTGAAGCCAATGTTGTTCAGCTATGCTGCATTGAGTAGATTTCTCCTCAATCCTTCAACCCAATAAGCATTATCACATTTGATTCCTTCTGTCAGAACAATGTAACCTTTTCCTCTTACAGGGCAAGGTTCATCATTCCCAAAACTGACACTTCCAACATCATAGTGTTCAAGATGTTCAAACTTTTTCTTATCACCGATCATGTGATGAGAAAAACCACTATCAATTATCCATGCGTTATTTATTTTTTATGTGTGAAAAAAGTGTTTTCTTTTCATCTTCTTCATCTAACTCGTCCTTAATAGCAATATAAAACATTTCTTCTTCTTCATCACTGTCAGAATCTTTAGCAATATAACAAGACTTCTTACCTTTATCCTTGTAGCATTTGTAGTTCTTGAAATCTTTCTTGATTTTGAATTTGTTGAGCTTTTTCTCATCTTTGTCTTCTTTGTTCGGACACTTTGCAGCAATGTGACCAACCTCATTGCATGAAAAACAAATCAATGGTATCTTTCCTCTGTATTTTCCTTTTGCATCTCTTCTTGCAAGTAATGCTTCAGTGATGTCAAGATCCTCATCATTAGATTCATCATCACTGTCACTTTCAATTTTCTTCCCTTTTGAGTATCTATCCTTCTTACCAAGTTTCAATTTCTCTTTGAATGCAGACTCAAGATTGCTAGAGCTAGGAGAGTAATTGTCAAAGTTATCCAGCACAAAAGTTGTAAGCCTTCCCACTAATGTATCTAGAGTTATATCTTCAGTGAACCTCATCTCTTGAATAGCTGAAACTCTAATAGTATAGATAGGAAGTAAATTTCTTAGTATGTTTCTGACCACTATTGTATCTTCAATTATTCCACCTGCAGCTCTGATGGCACCCACAATCTTCTTGATTCTATCACTGTAACTTGTGATTTCTTCTCCTTCTTTCATTTTCATCTGGTCAAATTGTCCTCTTAGACTTTTTTCTTTGGCTCTCTTTACATTTGCATCTCCTCCATGAATGTCCTATAATTTCTTCCACATATCATAGGTTGTAGGGTATTCCTTGACTTCATCCAATTCTGAGTAGCTGAGTGAAGAAGCTATGTCAATCATCATTATGTTGTGATGCTTCAGTTCCATCATCTGTTCCACAGTCATAGTCCTTGTTGGTTCCACATATTTTCTCTTCAAAAATTGCAAACCACCATCTCCGATAGTAGATAGATGTAGCTTCATCAGCTCTTGCCATGCTAGGAAATTATCTTTGTTTAGCTTAGGGATCTCCCTTCTGTAAGACATCTCTGATATTTAGCTTAGGCCTTGAAACCTTCTCTAAAAGAACTTGATGCTCTGATACCAATTTTTGGAAATGAGATAAGTAACTGAGAGGGGAGGGGTGAATCAGTTACTCCAAAACAAATCCTTTGTCCCTTAGATGTCTTAAATACTTTAATATTGTTACTCGATTAATTAAGATATTCTTATGTAACTCAGGTGTCAAAGTAATCTTTATAATATCCAATGCAATTATACTTTAGAGATTAAGTGCAGAAACATAAAGCATAAAAAAAATAACATGTACATAGGTGAAACCAATATTTAATGTGGAAACCCAATATGGTAAAAACCACCAATGTAACTAGTTACTATTTTTCACTCTTCTGAAGTGAGCCCTATTAGGAGCCAACCCTGTTAAAGGTTACAATAACACACTGTTAGGTGTGACCTTGTTAAAGGATTTAATCACCCTGTGAGGAGTGGCCTTGTTAGAGGTCTTCAATACTTCAACATAGAAATGCTACCTTGTGAGAGGATTTACAAAAAGACTGTTAAGTCTACTCTGTTAAGAGATTTTAGATCACTGCTAAAATTGTTAGAAAGTAACAATGAATTGACCTGTATGTGTAAGCAACTACCTTTTCTGATTTAGATCTTTGTTCTGATTATAACTAGCTCCTTGCTAATTAGATGTTCTATTGCAGCTCTGAGTGATATGTACTCAATCAGAATCCTATCTGATTTTGCCTTCACTCTTCATATCACAGAATTCCACACTTCTACTTTCTCACCTTGTAACTCACTTGCACACATTCAATCCAAACTTGACCTTTCATTTATATGGTAAGCCATGTCAAGTCAGCTTGAATATACTTCTAAATAATAAATCACAATTCAATTGGCCTCATATAACCAATTAATTATAGAATATAAATCACTGTTAGTCGGTTGCCACTGAATGCCCAACCAAGACTGAAATGCCCAAGTGACTTGGTCAACAATGAACTTCCTTTAATGCCTGACTAAACTCGGTCAACACTAAATAACTCATTCTATTCACCAACTGTGCTCGGTCTGAATGTAGACATTTGTGTAACATCAATGACAATACAAAATTGAATAATTGTCTTCAACAATAACATCATGATGAATATCCACAATCAAATAGAAATAAAAATGAAAATGAGCATCATTATAGCATAATATAATGTAAAAATGATAAAATAACTTCAAATAAACCAAAAGATAAGACAAATCAATCATTAAAAATTAAAACTGATTGTTACTATCGTAGAAATACATGTGAAACAACAGTGGGACCTTTAAACAAGTTGAAATTCTGGTTTTTAAACCATTGGGAGTAAAATACTCATATTTCCTCATAACCTGTATGAGCTATGTAAACCTAAATAAAAAATTTATATTTCCACATAACATGTATGCGTTATGTAGGACTAAAACTTTTAGCCTTAGTTATACATAACATGTACGGGTTATGTAAAACTAGGAACCAAATAGGAAGTGGAGAGATAGAGAGAGAGAGAGCGGGGGGATAAATAGGTCTCTAAATAGGCAGAGACGGGGATCAAGGAAGGAAGATGAGAGAGAGGAAATGAAAAGAGTCAGGCATGTATACAAACATATATACATATAAATATATGTATATATAACTATATATATGCATAAATACATATATAAACACATATTATATATGTATGTCTATACATATCATGTTTAGTGTTTCCCGTGAAAAGAAGTTTCCCTTGTAAAAATTTCTAAGTAGCGTGCATGTTGTCAAGTGCACATTGAACTTTGAATTTTGAACTTCACAGTTCAAAGTTAAAGATTCAATTTATATTCCCCCTATTACTTCATGTTCACCTTTTTCCTTCAGTTGGTGCGAAGTCATGTGAGTATGTGTTTCTAGCTTTCTGAATTTTGAATCGTGAACTTTGAATCATCATTTCGGTAGTTCAAAGTTCAAGATTCAAAATGCACTTTGTTCCTCGCATTCCTTGCCCCATGTTTCCATTTGCTTTGACGTCTCTAGCTTTTCTTATTTTGAATCTTGAACATCTTCTTTTCTTTATCATAATTCAATTTTCAAAGTGCGTCATGCATAAGTCTCATCTTAGCTATGAGCATGTCAAGTGATTTGAGCAATATAATTTTTGAACATTGAACCTTGCTTCACATAGTTAAAGGTTAAAAATTCAATGTGTAATAAATAACTGAATATATGTAGCTCGTGCCAAATCTTGCCTTTTTGGGGAAAAGAAGTTGAAAAGATGTTGGTTTTAAAGCTAGCTCAGCAAAAGTACCTGTCATGCAAAAGCAAAGTAAATGTGATTGGACATGTTCAGTGAATGACGGTAGGAATAATCAAGTCATGTGAGGTGTCATGATTACCGAATTGGAAACTCAAATGTATGTATTAATTCATCTTATTTCTTGCCATTTTTTCTCATTTAGCAACTGCGATAGCATAACCAGAAGAAATTCGTAGTGAAGGTAATCACGGGAAGGCATAAATAGAACATTGGTGAGTCTCAAGAAATCTTATCCATTTCCATTTCTAATTTCAGGTTTAACTGTGTAAGAAAGAAATTAGGCTTTTCCATTGTTTTTCTTGAGGTTACTTGCTTAAGTATTGATATGTCCAGTCCTAGCATGTCGGCCTCAAAGGCTAAGTTTGTAAAGGAGAACAAGTTTTCTCCTATGAGTAGTTGTCTTCCCAAAATGAGAGACACCATCTTTGTAGATGAAAAATTAGAAGGGAGTGTTAATAATTTAAAAAATGCAAAGGAAGGAACCTTCACTGCAAAAGTTGCAGAGAGTGGTTTGTTGGAAGCATCAATTTTTTTAGAAGTGACTCCGTGCCCAGAATTGGTAATGGATTGTAGGAATAGATATGATAGGAGTAAGAGATGCATTCATTCTTAACCTGGAGAAGTGTTTATAACCATCAACAGACAGATAGTCATGATAGCTTTGCAAATTCCACTCATGGAAGCATATGGTGATTAGAGCATTGAGAAAGATCAAAGGGAATATGACCAAAACAAAAAAGAAAAAAACAATAATATTGCTAGAGACTAGTTGATAAAGTATGAAAGAGGTGGTTCCAGATTAGCTAAGCCATTAAAGAAGAATCATTTGATCAGAGAGGTCCTGGATGTAGTTATTATGCTGAACAGGGTGAATGGAAAACCCAACGACATTCTCTGGGAAGATTGGATGTACATTTTCATCCAAGCTATTCTAGCAAAAGAACAAGGTATTGATTGGGCAGAAGCGATAGCGGAAAGGCTTCATAAATAATTATCCCAATCCGTAGAAGTATCAAGTTTATTTTTGACTTCATACCTATTCTATGTGCTTTCTACTTGCAGAAATTGGGAGGGATTGCCTCATAGAAAATGGAAGGAAAATATGAAAATTTATGAATACTATCCACTACTACAGAAGAAAAAGAATCCAGAAGATTTTTGAAGAGTGCAGAACACATTCTTGTCCAAGCTCATTTTTGAGCTAAAAGGAAAAATCAACTACAGGATGTCCGAAGAATCTATGGAGTTAAGTAAAATTTATGGTAGATTTTTCATCCAATTTCTTACTTTTAGCTATTTAAGAGTAGGAGGATTCAGTGGAGAACCTCTAAAACTCCCAAGATATTGTTTAGACAAATATGTCTTACTTGAAGTCTGCAGACAATTAATCCAGGTTGAGGTAAAAATAGACTTAAGAGAGGGGTAGGTTCCCTTTTTCCCATTGACTTAGGGAATTATTGCTTCATATGTATGCACACAGATCCTGCCTTGGATAAAGAATTGAAAATCATAAATCTCCCTTCCTACTAGAAAAGAAGTTATTTTGACACCAAGCATTTTGTAGCAAGTCATTTCAATATTGATGCCACATTTTTGCATCAAGAAGAGCTAGAATATTTTTGGAAAGACTATGTAGATGAATTTGAGGTTGAAAAGAGATTGCACTCTAGATTCACCTTGAAACAGATTGCCTCATTATGATTGCCTTTGAAGGTTGAAGGTTTAGATATTGAAGATGAAGAAAGTGTCGTGGAATCGGGATATGTGGAGCTGAATGATGATGCATTATCAAGGAAAATAGACTGGGAAAAGGAGAAGAAGAAGATGTGAATGCCCTGTCCAAAGATGTGTTTAAAAGAACACATAGATGGTTAAAAGAACTAAATCAAAAGAAGAAGCAAGAAACTTATGTTTCATTAATTAGAAAGAGTCCAAGGATTTTAAAGCTCGCGACCTCTCCTGTCCATACTAACAAGATTGATAAATTTCTTTTTGTAGGTGAGACAAACTCTGGAGTAGAAGTTCATTCATAAGAAAAGAAGCCAAACATTGGACAATCTGCGAGAATAACCAGAACTATAAGCAAAAGGAAAGAGAAGGCAGATAAAATCCCCTGCATTGTAATAGATCCTGAGGATTAATTTGATCTACAAACTCACAAAAAATCCAAGATGAGTAAGTCACCAGTCAGTCCTTCAGGAAATGAATTAGAAAAAGAAAGTCAGTGGGACCCGACAATTTTAAAGAGCCCTAGAAGACAAGCCTTTGCAGAGACTACTACACCGCAAACTCCAAAATGGCTGGAATTATCAGTCAGCAAAAGGAGAAACATCATTCTGGTCTCCACTCCAGTAGGAGACCTAGTCAGGAAATACTTGGGAAAAACTCCAAGGGTGAAGAAGCCCAAAATAGAGGCTATGTTAGATGTAGACCCTAAAACAGGCCACTGGATTGCAAAGGTTTTTAAGTACAGTTCTGATAAAACTATTGATGATGTAACAGAGAAGGATTTTCATGTGGAAAAGGTAGATTTAGGGATGGCCACTAGAGCTACTAATTTGAAAATCTTAAACTCATCCAATAAGAAAATCAATCACCGGGTATTGAAAGATGTTGAAGACAAAATAAAGCTGAAGCAAGCTCTTTGTGAATTAGCTAAATATATACAATAGCTTCAAGGTCCAGTTCCTTAGCCCCTATCCATGATACCCATTGACCTGGATGTTAATTCTCTATAAAACTAGAAATTCCTCAATCAGGTTCATAAAGACAGATCCATATCAAAAGCTTTCTTCACCTGAAGTGATAAGGTAACTAAAGATATCACCAAATTCACTAATGATTTTAATAAATTGATTGAAAATTTTGATAAAATGCTCAAAGAAGTAGAGGAAGATGTTGAATCATGGAAAAAGGAAAAAGATCAGTTAGAGATTGAGTCACAGAATATGGAGGAAGTTTATGCTTATAGTATAAACAAGTTTCTTTCAGAGAAAGCAGTACCAAGACTTGAAGAGAACTCGTTGTTTGTTGCCAAGATGAACATAGAATGGGGAGGAGCATTGTACGAGAAATCCATTGAAGAATCTATCTAGATCCTCGAATCTCATATAAACTTAAATTAAATCATGCATTCCCAGAATGAATGCATGCGGAAAATAATTGGAGGTGAAAAGGAGAATGGTTGTGACATGACTAAAGTGCTCGCTTCTTATGAAAAGAAGATAAAAAAATATAAGATCTTCTAAAGATGTTGAGGTAAAGGATTTTTCTATTTTATCTCATGTGGAATCAGCAGTTGTCTATGGCTACAAGCAGATGAATATTTTTGAAAATAAAGCCCAACAAATACAAAATTTTAAGAAGATTTGGGGGCAGAGGTTTGAAACAGTTGCCACACCAAATCAAGAACTGAGAGAGAGTTTCTCGACTACATTTGAAGAATGGAGCATAGAAAAAGGTGCCACCAACACTCTTGGGAAAGATGGAGCTGCAATTGACCAATCAGTCAATTAGTTTTCTAGATAACTATCTTATTTTTTCAAGTTATCTGAATTGTTTTTCTATCTCTTTGGTTAATTGGTTTTAAAAACTAAATTAGCCCTGCATAGCTATATATTAAATTTTTGATGACTGAATGAGGGTCAGTTCTCTAGTGAAAAATGTTGCAATATTATCTGTTTGTTTGAGTTATTTTTCTATTATTATACTATAAAACTCTGGATATAGAAATACATATAAATCAGTTGGTTTTATGTGCAGATTTTGGTAATTTCATTGATCAGTTGATCTGATGAAATGTATGATTTTATTTTTAGTTGGAATTAAATGATTATGTTACTTTGATCTACAAATATATCTTAGTTTTTTGTCAATAATCTTTTCAATATTTGATCTCATTTGAATCGGTCATTCTTAATTAGTTTTCTTTAATAATTCAAGTGAGTTGACTTGGATATCTAGATTATCTGTAAAGAATCTCAAGGCTTTTAGCCCTTAGATCTGTGATGAATTTTAATTAAAGCCTTTCATGCTTTCTGGTAAAAAGTGTATCTTGGATTAATATTATTTTCTAATAATAAGTTACTAAAGATAGATCTTTGTATAAGGTTGTTGCTCCTTTGAAGCAGAGAGTGTAGTTGTGATAAACTCATTCAACTGTTAGTGTATTTTTCTTCTATTTTGGGCATAAAGAATTATTTATCTGTTCATCTTGAAGAGGAAAAATCCGTTCACTAATAGATTTTTGGTGACTCCGTTGGGGAGTACATTGTCAAGCAGATCAGTATGCAATTTTGTTTTTCTATAAGGTTAAATCATGGTATTTCCTGTTGATGCAATACCTAGTTAAGAATAAATCCCTCTAGTCCTTCAACTTGACTTACATTTTCTAGATTCTCAGGATGACATTATTGTCGATTTAAATACTCTGGCCTGACAGTCAAGAGTAAGTGATCAACAATATCAACAAGTTCAACTTGTTATAGAGGAGGAAGAAGAGATTGGGGAGTGGCTAAGAGGACTTCCCATAGCTCAAGAGGTTGTCGTGGTAGATAGGGAAGCTTTAGGCCCTTAAAACACTAAACCCTAGATTCTTGTCCTTACACTAGATCCCAGAGAAGGGAGGGTATTTTTGACAGATTTTATCAAGAGTTTCAAAATTTCCATTTTCCAATTACCTATACCCCTAAGAAGAAAGAAAAGAGAAGACCCTCCTCTCCACCTAAAGTTTCTCCTGAAGCATCTTCACATCACCTTAATTGGTATGCCTTAACATCATCTGGAATCCCAGCTCCACCTATTGTAACCATCTTCCCGAATTCAGACATGGCACAACCTTGGGGAGCGACAGTTGGTCCTTTGAATGTGGGAGTAAACTATCCCTTACCAAAAGGGGCTAAAGATATCCTACCTAAGTTCTATGGTAATGGAAAAGTTTATGTGGATGAACATTTGAATTCTTTCAATACCACTTGTGGAGTTTTAGTTGTTCAACACAAAGATGTGGAAATTAAGTTATTTGTGCAAACCCTTTTCGAGTCAGTCATTGATTGGTTCTACCATTTTCCAAATGGTCATATTAAAAATTGGAATTCTATGAAAATAGCCTTTCAATCACGTTTCAAATATGCTGAATATGAACATTCCCTCCTACTTCAATTATCCCAATTAAACAAGGAGATGCATGAACCCATGAGGGAATTCGTGGAAAAATTCAATAAGATCCTCTACCAAATTCCCAATGTTAAGAGACCTAATGGTGAGAACCAAAAGGTTTTCTTTGTTAATGTTATGCCACCAGATATAAGTTATCAGTTGAGATGAGATAGAGTTGCTGACTTAAATGCATCCCAGAGCCTAGCAGTAGAACTTGAAGATGATCTAATAACAATAGGAAAGTGGAGGAGGGAAGTGCAAACACCAGCTAATCAAGCATCTACCTTTGGTTCTACTGACCCGGTAGTACAGGAATTAGTTAACGATATGATTTCTCTAAAAAGACAATTACCAAAATCTATGCCCGCCCATATCAAGACATACTACCCAAACCAAGGGACAGGAAATTATGGAAAGCCATTAAATGCATTGCCGATTCAACAAAGGCTTCAAATTGAATCTCCTCCTGCAAGAAGTAACATGTGTATTTTCATTTAATGGATGAATACAATGGAGAAACATGTCTTGAAATGGTGGGGTACAAACAGATGGAGGCTAACAAAGAGACCAATCAAGAGATCCCTGCTAATGAAGAAAACTCCAGAGGACTTGGAGACTCTGTAAGTTACTACCTAGAGTATGAATCTAATTCAGACCATGGTGGTGATATTTTAATCACTCTGTATGAACCTTCTTCTTTAGTTCTTACCAAGGGTCACCAAGGTGGAAAAGTTACTAATCGGTTTTCACATTCATTCCAAAGTAAAAAAGATAAAGAGTAGATGAACCAAATTGGCAGTGGCTCAAGGGCGGAAGAAAATGCATTACCAAAGGTAAAGATTCTAAAAAAATCAGATCCTGAGTCTTTTTTGATTTTGTTGATTTTTGCAAATCTTCTAAAATCTTTTCTCCTGCTGAATATTTGAAGTTAAATCCGAGTGAGCTTGATAAATTAGTTGATTATGTAAAAGGTTTCTCTCCTGGAGCTACAGCTAGTCAAACAAATGTTGTATCTGCTCATGAAACCCCTATAAATCTTGAATCAGATCATCCTGAGAATGTTCAACATGTCCTTAATCAAGTGTCCTCAGAACCTACTCATCTTATGGGAAAACCAGAACCCTTTTATGTATCTATGTTTATTCATGGCCATAAACTCAGCAACTGTATCATATACTCAGGGGCATCAGATAATATTATGCCCTCTTCTGTAGAAAAATCCTTAGATTTTCCCTTAATGAATACTTTTGGTAAATTCTATTCAATGGATTCTAAACATGTTCCATTACTTGGTCAAATCAAAGATGCCTAGGTTTTGTTAGCTACTTTCCCCAACAAGAGGTTAAAATTGACCATCATAGTTGATGATATACCTGCTAGTTATGGTATGCTTTTAAGTCAAACCTTTTGCAGAGATTTAGGAGGTGAAATAAAATTAGATTGGTCACAAGAAATAGTCCCCATTGGAAATCAAAAGGTAATCTTACAACCAGAAACCAAATCAAAATATACAGTTTACCCATCCGAAGATCCCAAAGCCCAGATTTTGTATCATGAGACAAATTTTGCTAATTATGTAATTTTACCTAAAGATGATGTTACAGAGCCAGAACCCTCTAGAAATGAAGGAGTATGGATGCTTGAGTTTGATGGAATCTATTCTTCCATGGGTTCTAGTATAGGAGTGGTTTTGATATCTCCTTTCAAAGAAAATTTACCTTTTTTATTTTAATCTAGAGTTTGAGAATACTAATAATATGGCCGAGTATGAAGCTTTGCTACTTGGTATTCAAGAAGAAAAAAGGAAAGGCATCAGAGCCCTGAAAGAAAAGGGAGACGCTGAGCCAATTGTGAAGTAGGTGAGAGGAATGTATGTAGTAATAAATGAAAGGATGAAGCACTATTGAAATAGATTCTAGGATGAAATTGAAGGTTTTGAAGCATTTTCAATTGAAGCGGTCCCTCTAGAATTGAATTATAGAGAAAATGTCCTGGCTGGTTCAGAAGCAATATTGATCCCTCATCCAAATTTTGAAAATAATCACTATTCTATAGAGCTTGTTCATCGGCCTAGTTTACCTAATAATATAAATTCTTGGCAAGTTTTCAATGATGATGCTCATGTGTTGAATTTTCTACAAGGTATTGAGAAGTTCTCTTCAGTGTTCTTCGAAGGATCAGAGTTCAAATGTCAAGAATTTTGTGTTGATGAAGGAATTGGTCAAAAGGAGGACATTATGAAACTGAAAGGAAATCACATCCCAAAAAGTCTTGTGATGATGGAGAGTTTGTTTGACCACACCGATTGTTTTATCAGTCAAGTTAATGAAACCAGTAACAAACAATCCAACAATTTTGAAAGAATAAATATAGGGGATAATGAAGATCCTAGATTTCTAAATTTGGGCACATGTTGCGGTCCCAAAGAAAAGATCATTTTCACTAAATTACTAAATGAGTTCAATTATGTGTTCGCATGGTCATATGAAGATATATAGGATTTTATAAGCAGGCAGTTTCAACATCATATTCCCCTGAAGTCTAGAACCAAGCCTTTCTGACAAAAATTGAGAAATTATAACCCTAGAGTAGCATATGCCATTTTTAGGGATGTGGATAAGATGATTAATGCTAGAATAATTTACCCAATTCATCATTCCACTCAGTTAGCAAACATAGTTCCATTTCGTAAGAAAAATAGAGAAAATTGGATCTGTGTAGACTTTAGAAATCTAAACCAGGCTAGTCTGAATCATAATTTTTCCCTGCTCAATATGGATCACATTTTGCAGATGGTTGTAGGTTCTAAGATGATGTCTATGCTGGATGGTTTTTTAGGTTATAATCAAATCAGTGTAGATCATAGTGACCAGCATAAAAAAACATTATCCACAACTTGGGGCACGTTTGCATATAGTCGAATGTCATTCAGCTTGATGAATGTAGGTGCCACTTTTCAACGGGCCATGAACTCCTCTTTTGGTCACTTAAATGAATAAAATAATTGTGGTATATCTTCATGATATGACCGTCTTCTCCCATAAAATAAAGAAACATTCAAAATATTTAAGAGTCATCCTTCAGGAGTGTAGAGATCAAGGAATATCACTCAATCCTAAAAAATCTATTTTCTGTGTAACTGAAGGAAGATTGTTGGGTCATATAGTGTCAAAAGAAGGGATCAAGATTGACCCTGAAAGGGTGCAAGCAATCCAACAGTTATGTTTACCTTCCAAAAAAAGTGGAATAAGGTCTTTCTTTGGGTAGATCAACTTTTTTAGAAGGTTTGTGCCAGATTTTTCAGAAACAACCAGACCCATGGTAAGCTTGTTAAGTGAGAAACAAAACTTCGGATGGAATGATGAAGCTAGAAAATATTTCAAAGAAGTTAAGAATGCAATTTCTTAGGCTCTAATCCTTACGCATCAAGATTTTTGAAAGGATTTTATAATACACTGCTATGCTTCAGAGAACACAATGTCAAGTGTTCTATTGAAAAAGAATGAAGCTGGCGAGGATGTCCCTATTTCTTATATGAGTGTGTCACTAAAGAAATATGAGTTGAGGTACTCTCCTACAGAAAAACAAGCTTTTGTGGTGGCTAAGGTTGTTAAACGGCTCTGATACTATATTCTTCATTCCCATTCTATAGTTTATGTCCCAAACATAGTTGTTAAGAGTATTCTAACTCAGCAAGAGGTATCTATGAATAATAGGGCAACTTGGGTAGCAAAAGTTCAAGATTTTGATTTGGAAATCAAACCCATGAAATTGGTAAGGGGTCAGGGCCTCTACAAATTAATTGTAGAAAATGATGAAGAATCTAGAGAAAGGATCCCTTTATCTCTGTTTACAGGTCTGAAAGATGCATGGTTCTCAAATGTGTATTTTTATTTGACATATGGAGAGTGTCCTAATCATCTAATTGCCAAGGAACAAATAAATTTCAAATTAAAAGTGGCCAAATATGTTATAGTTGATGATATATTATACAAAAGAGGCTTAGATGGGATGTTTCTCAGGTGTGTAGATGAGGATCAACAAAAGAAGTTGCTTCAATCCTTTCATAATGTAGCCTACAGCACACATTTTTCAGCTTCAGTAATAGCTTTCAAAATACTAAGGAATTGTTACTATTGGCCTGGGATGTTCAACGATGCTTACATATGGGTGGCACAATGTGAGAAATGTAAGTTATTCTCTGGAAAACCCCATTTGGCTTCTTTACCATTAAGACATGTAGTCATTGAAGAACCATTCAAGCAGTGGGGCTTAGATTTTGTAGGTCCAATACATCCTCCATCAAGAATAGGTCAAACCCATATCATGACTACAATAGACTACTTTACAAAATGGGTAGAAGCTATTCCTATGAGAAAGTCTACTTCAGAGATAGTCTGCTCCTTTCTAAAAGAAAATATTTTGGTGAGATTTGGGGTTCTGGCCAAGATAGTTCCAGATAACGAAAAAAAAATTCTTCTCATGAAATGCAGTTATTTTTTTATGATAATGGGATTTAGTTGTCACACTCATCTGATTATTTTCCTCAAGGTAACGGTCAAGCAAAATCAACTAACAAGAACTTGATTTCCATAATGAAAAAGTTAGTTAATGACAATGTGAGAGATTGGCACAAAAGATTGCATGAAGCCTTGTGGGCTGATCGCACTTCACCCAAATGAGCCATAGGGATATCTCCTTTCAAGTTGGTATATGGCGTAGAGGCTCAAATTTCTCTTCCATTAGAACTAGCAGCAGCTAAGTGATAGAAAGTGATCAAGGACCAACAATTTAAAACTTCTTTGGAGAAGAGAATCATGTATTTGAGAAAAATTGAAGAGGAACAAAAAAATATTGTCGACCATATTACCAGTCACCAAGCTAGGGTGAAGAAAATATTTGATAGAAAAGCTCACCCTAGAAATTCATGACAGGAGATAAAGTTTTATTATGGGATAAAAGGTAGGAGCCTCGAGGAATACACAACAAATTTGAATTGTTGTGGAAGGGCCCCTTTGAGATTAGTGAAGAGCTTAGACCTAATTCTTTCAAAATGAGGTATGCTGATGGAACCGAAATGCCCTTGTCCTTCAATGGGAAAGATCTCAAGCTTTATGAGTTATAAATAGTAGGTATTTTCTGTGTACATAAGTTTTGTTGTGCTTTAGGTTAGTGTTTTCTTGTTATTCGGCTTCATTTTGTGTGAAACTAGAGAATTTTGGAGTTCATTTTTAAGTCCCCCATAGTCCAAATCCCCAGTTGGAGCCACCTGTTTCCCGTGAAAAGAACTTTCCCTTGTAAAAATTGCTAAGTAACGCATATGTTGTCAAGTGCATATTGAACTTTGAATTTTGAACTTCACAGTCAAAGTTCAAGATTCAATTTATATTCCCCCTGTTACTTCATGTTCACCTTTTTCCTTTAGTCGATACGAACTCATGTGAGTTTGTGTTTCTTGCTTTCTGAGTTTTGAATCATGAACTTTGAACCATCGTTTCAATAGTTCAAAGTTCAAGATTCAAAATGCACTTTATTCCCCGTGTTTCCATTTTCTTTGACGTCTCTGGCTTTTCTTATTTTGAATCTTGAACATCTCCTTTTATTGTTCATAATTCAATTTTGAATGTGCGTCATGCATAAGTCTCATCTTATCTATGAGCCTGTCAGGTGATTTGAGAAATATGATTTTCAAACTTTGAACCTCGCTTCAAACAGTTCAAGGTTCAAAATTAAATGTGCAATAAATAACTAAGTATATGTAGCTCGTTCCAAATCTTGCCTTTTTGTGGAAAATAAATTGAAAAGACATTGGTTTTAAAGCCAGCTCAACAAAAGTACCTGTCATGTAGAAGTGGAGTAAATGTGATTGGACATGTTCAGTGAATGACGGAAGGAATAATCAAGTCATGTGAGGTGTCATTATTACCAAATTGGAAACTCAAACATATGTATTAATTCATCTTATTTCTTGCCATTTTTTCTCATTTAGTAACTGTGATAGCATAATCAGAAGAAATTTGTAGCGAACGTAATCATGGAAAGGCATGAACAAAGCATTGGTGAGTCTCAAGAAATCTTCTCCATTTCCATTTCTAATTTTAGATTTAATTGTGTAAGAAAGAAATTAGGCTTTTCCATTGTTTTTCTTTAGGTTACTTGCTTAAGTATTGATATGTCCAGTCCTAGCATGTCGACCTCAAAGGCCAAGTTTGTAAAGGAGAACAAATTTTCTCCTGTGAGTAGTTGTCTTCTCGAAATGAGAGACACCATCTTTGTAGATGAAAATTTAGAAGCGATTGTTAATAATTTCAAAAATTAAAAGGAAGGAACCTTCATTGCAAAAGTTGCAGAGAGTGGTTTGATGGAAGCAGCAGGTTTTCCAGAAGCGACTCTGTGCCCAGAATTGGTAATGCAATGCAGGAATAGATATGACAGGAGTAAGAGATGCATTTGTTCTTTTTTTGGAGAAGTGATGATAACCATCAATAGATAGATATTCATGATATCTCTTCAAATTCCACCCATGAAAGTTGTTAGTAATAACTGAGAAGGGGGGGAATTAGTGGCCTCAAAATTAATATTCCAATAATCAACCCTTAAAACTTAGTACCACAAAATTATACCTCTAGTTATCTTCAGTCCTATAAGATGAATACCTCCAAATACTTATATCAATTTACTAATGCTCAGAATGCTTTGTAAAACCTTATACTATAGATTTACCTTAGAGCAGTATGTTAATTTACTAAAAGACAGTAAATTATCTAGAGTATACCAATCAATCCAATTAATTTAAGTGTAATACAAAACACTAAAGTAATGACTCATAAACACATTGACACGTGGATTTCTAACGTGGAAACCCAGTTAAGGAAAAAACCACTTGGGACCGATAACCCAAAATTTTCACTCTTCTGAAGTGAGCTCAATGAAGAGCCAACCCTGTTAAAGGTTACAAACACACTGTTAGGTGTGACCTTGTAAGAGGATTTAAAATTTTAGTCTGTCACTTGATATCGGGCATCTCTATGCTACCATCCTTGATCAAACACTCACTTGGCCTATCAATAGGTATCTGGAGTCTCATGCTATCTTCATGAACAAACTTTTTGATACTCCATTGGATGTATCTCAATATAGAAAGGATATTTAAATCCCGCTCGGTTAAGAAACTTTCTGAATCAATGGTTAAACTAAAACAGTATGATCTATTCACATATACAACTTATACTTGCAGATTTTCAGATCTATTGTAATCTCACAAAACTATTTTGATCAATATAACTTTGTGTATACCTTTGATCCACTTTGATTCTACTCGGTGATGTTGTGCTTTGTTTCTCGATGTCTACATAATTCTTTAGCTCTTTCCTTAGCTTTTTGATCAGCACCGTATGAAGTTGTCCTTCATCAGTTTCTCTTTAGCATCCTCTTTTCTTTTTCTCCTCATAGCAATTCATAATGAATTGAGTTGTCACTTAAATAGACATGATATCACCATTGTTAGGTTCTTGATCTTCTTGATCTTGGTGTGATCCACAATTATTACCAATTAGATTTAAAGAAAAACTCTTGTTTTATCTCGCTGAGATCTTCTTGCGAACTGGACAAATCAGCTTTAAATCAATTACTTATCTCTGGCTTATCTTGTCGATGAAAACAATGATAACTACCAGTTAACTCTATATTTAGCTCTACCAGCTAGATATTTTTTCATTTGTGAACTCCAGTTATTTTTGGTTTCAATTATCTGATACCGTCAGTCAACACTCCAGTTCTCCTCGAGCTTCTCCATTGGTTTATACTTTGTTTCTGGCCGTCAGTTTTTCTTTTGATTCTACTCATCGGTAATTCTCATCAATTTTCTTTCTTGGGCATCACTGTGACTTGACTTTTGATGATCTCTATCTGTCAGGTTCCACTAACCACCAGTGTTTGTAGTCACAATGTGATTGTTTGTCTTTTATGCATTACAGAAATCATAATCTTTATCTCTCTAATTCTCTGAAGTCTTTGACACTTTGATTATAACTGATTAGATTATATCAAGTTGACATCGATGACAACACAATCCATTAACTAATTTAATGTCTTGCATTATCTTTCTGCATTTCAGTTATCAACTTAACATCTTCAAACATTCAATCAGTTACATGTCATCAATCTCTCCCTTTGGCATTGATGGCAACATACTACATTATCATACTATACTATCAATAATACAATATGAAATATACATATTCATCAAGATTTCCTAATGTAACTATTACAAATGTCTGTCTCTCAGTAAGCTCAAAAATAGCTTAGATTTGTTTCATGCAGAGTGGTTGTCTACAATCTTCAATCCCTTCACTGGATAGATGTATCATCTAATATCTCTGTTCTGATATGTTCTCTGCCTTGAATTTTCCTCTTCTAGATAATCTCTTTTTCCTTTGACAACATTATTTCTCTTTATCTGAACTCTCTCCCTTTGTTACTTCTTTCCCTCAGATGGATATTTCATATGTAATCAATTTCTCTCCCTTAGAATATTGATTAACTCTTCCTTTCTGATTCTCAGGAACTTCTCTTCATGGATAATGATATAATCTCTCCTTTTATCATATCTCTCCTTTTGATAATGAGATCATCTCTCCCTAATGATAATGAGAACATCTCTCCCTTTTGTATGAGAATGAGATATTTCTCTCCCTTTGACAAAAATGCCAAACAAAAATACTTCTCCTTATTTTATCATCTATATCATGTTCCATCCCTTTGTATAATATATTCCTTGAATTTCCCTATCCATCAACAATACAATGTTTGATTTTCAGTGCAGATATGTACCTTGCAATGTACATATGTATCTATTGTTGTCCATCTCAGTGTTTGCATCAACATGATTGATCTTCAGATTTGGTATAGGCTGATGCAACCTCCTAATCAGATTACTGACTGATAGACAAAGGTTGAACCCCTAGTCTTTGTCTTAGATACTCAAAAGTATCCTTTGGTAATGGCTTGGTGAATATATCAGCTAACTGTTCCTTTGATTAAATATATTCTAGTGTCACTTACTTTGCTTGCACTTGTTCCCTTAGATAGTGATACTTGATAGCAATATGCTTAGTCTTAGCATGCATGACTAGATTCTTAGAAATGTTTATTGCACTAGTATTATCACAATAGATAATTACTGGTTCAAGGATCTTCATATGCATACCTTCCAGTAATTGTTTGATCCATGCAATATTTGAGCAATTTGCAGCAGTAGCCACATATTCTGCTTCTACAGTAGACTGAGAGATGCATCCTTACTTCTTTCTTATCCACGTGACAAGTCTGTCACCCATGAAGAATGCTCCTCCAGTTGTACTATTTTGGTCATCAATGTTTCCATCCCAATCAGCATCTGTATAGACTTGTAGCTCAAATTTTCCTTCTCTTTTGTACCATAAGCCATAGTCCTTGGTGTTCTTCAGATATCTTAAAATTCTTTTGACACTATTCATATGTGATTCTTTGGGATTAGCAGAGAATCTTGCAACTATTCCTACTGCATGTGTTATATATGGTCTGGTGTGAACAACATACATCAGTTTGCCAATCATTGATCTATATAAGGTTTGTTTTACCTCATTTTTCTTGTCTTCTTTTGTCAGCTTGCATCCAATAGCCATAGGTGTTCCAACTGGTTTGGAATCCTCCATCTTGAATATCTTTAGCACTTCTTTGATGTATTTGGACTGAGTGATGTAAAAGCATGAATCTTGTTGAAAAATTTGTAGACCAAGAAAGAATTTGATCTCTCCAAACATAGACATTCCAAATTCCTTTCTCATTTCATCAACAAAGGATTTACATAACAATTCATTTCCCCCAAAAATGATATCATCAACAAAAATTTCAGCAACCAGAATATTACCATCGATATCTTCTTTTAAGTACAGATTGCTATTTTCACTTATTCTAACAAACTTTATGCTAATGAGATATGAGTGAAGCCTTTCATACTAGGCTCTTAGTGTTGGTTTCAATCCATACAAGTCTTTGTGTAGTCTACATACCATGTTTCTCTTGTCTGGATTAACAAACCCTTCTGGTTGTTTAATGTATACATCTTCTTCTAGTATTCCATTTAGGAATGTAGATTTGACATCCATTTGGTATACCTTGAATCCTTTAAATGCAGCATAAGCAAGTAAGAATATAACTCCTTCTAGTCTAACAAAGGGTGCAAATTTTTCACCATAATCAATACCTTCTTCTTGTGCATATCCCTTGCATACTAATCTTGCTTTGTTTCTAGTGACTTCTCCATTCTCATTCAGCTTGTTTCTAAATATCCATTTGGTACCAATGACATTCTTGTCATCTAGTCTTGGTACTAGTGTCCATGTATTGTTCTTATTAATCTGTTATATCTCCTCATTCATAGCACTGACCCATTCTTCATTCTCAAGTGCATTGTAAATAGATTTAGGCTCAAAATCACAAAGTAAACATTTGGTTTTAAGTGACTTACTTCTTGTTCTTGTTCCACCCTTCTTGTATCCTATGATTTGGTTCCGTGGATGATGTTTTCTGACATACTTGGCAAGTTTTGGTTCAGTTATGTGTTCATCATTCTGATTATCTTATTCACCTTCATTTTCATCTCCATTGTTTGGAACATCATCTTGAGTATTATCCTGATCATCGGTAATTGCAGCCTGATGCTCGGATGCAATGTTTTGATGCTCTGGAGCAACACACTGTTGCTCAGGTAGAGTGTTAGGTTCTGTATAAACAAACCTATTGTATTCCTCTAGTTCCTTTTTACTTTCCTTGTCATTCTTTTATGCAAATTCATCTATTTTCACATTTGCAGTTTCAATGATTTTGTTAGATGACTTGTTAAGACATGTATAAGCCTTGCTTTTGGTTGAATACCCTAGGAAGATACCTTCTTCACTTTTGCAATCAAGTTTTCCATTTCTGTCATCCTTCAATATATAACATTGACTACCAAAGATTCTAAAGTAACTTACATTGGGTGTATGACCATACTAAAGCTCATATGCTGTCTTCTTTGTGTCCTTCAATTGAACTTTGTTTAGTGTATACATAGCAGTACTGACAGCTTCCCTCCATAATGTTTGTGTGATGATTTTCTCAATCATCAATGTTCTTGTACAGTCAATAATTGATCTTTTTCTTCTCTCAGAAATTCCATTTTGTTGTGGTGTCCTTGGTGTAGAGACCTATCTATCTCCATAGTATCTCTTTGTCCTCATCAATCCACATAGATCTATATGGACTAATTCTAGAATTGCAGTAGATGTATGGGTTTTTCTCTTGAAACTAGACTTTGTCATTTTACCTTTTTGACAATTCTCGCACATGATATGCTCAGGCTTAGTCATTTTAGGTAAGCCTCTGACATTCCTTTTGTTTCTTATCCTTATCATGTTGTCAAAGTTCACATGACACAGTCTTTTGTGCCACAACCATAAGTCTTCATTTCTAGCCACTAAACAAGTGGTGTTAGTGTCATAAAGATAGAAAATGTTACCTTTTGTCTTCTCACCTGTACCAATCAACCTTCCAAATTCATTGAATATCTTTGCCTTCTTATTTTCAAATGCTACTCTATGACCTAAATTGTTCAACTGAGAAACACTTAACAAATTGTAATTCAGTCCTTTAACCCAGTAAGCATTTTCACATTTTATCAGGTTATTCAACATTATGGCTCCTTTACCTTCAACTAGACAAGGTGTATCATTTCCTATTATCACTGAACCACCATTATAGTATTCAAAATTCTCAAACTTTTGTTTATCACCAGTCATATGATGAGTGCAGCCACTATCTATGATCCAGACATTATTTTTACTAACTTTAGATATGAGTGCAGTTTCTACATACCTTTCTTCATCTTCATCTGAATCATCCTTCATGGCTACAAATACCATCTCGATGTCTTCTTCTGATTTGGTTTTAGTGTCATCATATCTATTCTTAGCTAGGTAACAAGCTTTCTTCCTTTTGTCCTTGTAGTCTCGGGTATCTCTCTTGTCAGATTGTTGGTTGCTCTGGTATTCTCTATTTTCACTTTTATCAAACTTCTTCTCATAAGGTTTGTCATTTCCTATGTCATCTTTTCATCGGTTTGGACATCTTGCAACAAAGTGTCCAATCTCTTTACAATTGAAACATACAAGTGGTAATTTACCTTTGTATCTTCCTTTGCCTCTTTGCAATCTTCTAGCCATAAGTGCTTCAATTTCATCAAGTCCTTGATCCTCATTATCACATGTCACTATCATTTCTAACAGCATGTCTATGACATTAGTTACTTATCTTTAGAGAATATTTGAATAAAGATTCTATGGATGGTAAGACACTATTGTCAAAGTTATTCATCTCAAATTAAATTAGTCTAGCAATAAGACTATCTAGAGTAACTGTATTGTTTGCAACTGCTCTCATTTCTTGAATAGCAGAAACTCTAATAACATAAATAGGCAATAAGGTTCTTAAGATTTTTATTACCACTGTCTCCTCTTCAAGTACACCTCCAACTCCTCAGATAGCATTTACTACCTCTTTGATTCTGCAGCTATACTAAGTAATGTTTTCTCCTTCTTTCATCCTTAGGTCATCAAACCTCCCTCTTAGGCTTTCTGCCTTTGCTCTGAGTACATTGGCATCTCCTCCATGTACAAGCTTCAACTTATCCCACATTTTCTTTGCAGAGGTGCAGGTTTTGACATTTTCAAACTCAGCATCGAAGAGTGATGATGCAAGTTCTATTATCATGCAGTTATTCTCATGCTTGACTCTTAATTTCTCAAGAGTATGAGGTCTTATAGGCAACACATATTCAGTATCTAAATATTGAACAATATCATTTCCAATACCTGATAGGTGGATTCTTATTCTTCTTTTCCATGATGCAAATTTGTCTTTATTCAACTTGGGCACATCTCATCTGTTCATCTTGTGATCTTTTTCTTGAGCTATTAAGCTCCTTTTCTAAGCACACAAGCTCTGATACCAAATGTTAGTAATAACTGAGAGGGGGGGAATCAGTGGCCTCAAAAATATTCCAATAATCAACCCTTAAAACTTAGTACCATGAAATTATACCTCTATCTATCTTTAGTCCTATAAGATGAATGCCTCCAAATACTTATATCAATTTACTACTTCTCGGAATGCTTTATAAAACCTTCTACTGTAGATTTATCGAATAGCAGTCTGTTAATTTACCGAAAGACAGTAAATTATCTAGAGTATATCGATCAATCCAATTAAGTTAAGTGTAATGCAAAACACTAAAGTAATGAGTCATAAACACATTGACACATGGATTTTTAACATGGAAACCCTGTTAAGGGAAAAACCACTTGGGACCGGTAACCCAAAATTTTCACTCTTCTAAAGTAAGCTCGGTGAAGAGCCAACCCTATTAAAGGTTACAAACACATTGTTAGGTGTGACCTTGTTAAAGGATTTAAAAGTTTAGTCTGTCACTTGATATCGGGCATCTCTATGCTACCATCCTTGATCAAACACTCACTTGGCCTGTCAATAGGTATCTAGCATCTCATGCTATCTTCACGAGTAAAATTTTTGATACTCCATTGGATGTATCTCAATATAGAAAGGATCTTTAAATCCCGCTTGGTTAAGAGACTTTATAAATCAATGGTTAAACTAAAACAGGATGATTTGTTCACATATACAACTTACACTTGCAAATTTTTAGATCTATTGTAACCTCACAAAACTATTCTGATCAATATAACTATATTTATAACTTTGCTCCACTTTGATTTTACTCGGTGATGTTGTGCTCTGTTGGTCGGTGTCCATAGAATTCTTTAGCTCTTTCCTTAGCTTGTTGATCAGCACTGTATGAAGTTGTTCTTCATCAGTTTCTCTTTAGCATCCTCTTTTCTTTTTCTCCCCACACCAATTCATAATGAATTGAGTTGTCTCTTAAATAGATATGATATCACCATTGTTAGGTTCTTTATATTCTTGATCTTAGCATGATCCAAAATTCTTGCCAATCATATTTAAACAAAAACTCTTGTTTTATCTTGTTGAGATCTTCTTGCCAACTGGACAAATCATCTTTAAATGAATTACTTATCACTAGCTTATCTTTTCAATCAAAACAATGATAACTACCAGTTAACTCTATATTTAGCTCTACCAGCTAGATATTTTGTCATTTGTGAACTCCAGATATTTTTGGTTTAAACTCTCTGATAGCGTCGGTCAACACTCCATTTCTCCTCAGGATTCTCCGTCGGTTTATACTTTGTTTCTGGTTGTCAGGTTTCCTTGTGATTCTGCTCGTTGATAATGCTCATTGGTTTTCTTGCTCGGACATCACTGTGACTTGACTATTGGTGATCTCTATTCATTGGGTTCCACTGACCATTGGTGTTTGTATTCATAATGTGAGTGCTTGTATTTTATGCATTACAGAAAACATAATCTTTATCTCTCTAATTCTCTGAAGTCTTTGAGACTTTGATTATAACCGATTAGATTATATCAAGTTGACATCAATGACAATACAATCCATTAACTGATTTAATTGCATTATATTTCTGCATTTTGGTTATGAACTTAACATCTTCAAATATTCAATCAGTTACATGTCATCAGGAAGCATATGGTGATTGGAGCATTGAGAAAGCTCAACAGGAATATGACCAAAATAGAAAAGAATACAACAATAATATTTCTAGAGACTGGTTGATAAAGTGTGAAAGAGGTGGTTTCAGATTACCTAAGCCATTAAAGAAGAATCATTTGATCAAAGAGGTCTGAGATGTAGTTATTATGCTGAACAGGGTGAATGTAAAACCCAACGACATTCTCTGGGAAGACTGGATGCACATTTTCATCCAAGCTATTCTAGCAGAAGGACAAGGTGTTGACTGGGCAGAAGTGATAGTGGAAATGATTCATGAAGAATTATCCCAATCCGCAGAAGCATCAAGTTTCTTTTTGACTTCATACCTATTCTATGTTCTTGCTACTTGAAGAAATTGGGAGGGATTTCCTCATAGAAAATGGAAGGAAAATATGAAAATTTATGAATACTATCCACTACTATAGAAGAAAAAGAATCCGGAAGATTTCCAAAGAGTGCAGAACACATTCTTGTCCAATCTCATTTTTTAGCTAAAAAGAAAAATCAACTGCAGGATGTCCGAAGAAGCTATGGAGTTAATTAAAATTTATGGTATCTTTTTCATCCAATTTCCTACTTTCAGCTATTTAAGAGTAGGAGGATTTAGTGGAGAACCTCTAAAACTCCCAAGATATTGTTTAGACAAATATGTCTTACTAGAAGTTTGCAGACAGTTAATCCAAGTTGAGGTAAAATTCAGACTTAAGAGAGGGGTAGGTTCCCTTTTTCCCATTAACTTAGGGAATTATCACTTCAGATGTATGCACACAGGCTCTACCTTGGATGAAGAATTGAAAATCATAAATCTCCCTTCCTACCAGAAAAGAAGTTATTTTGACACCAATCATTTTGTAGAAAGTCATTCCAATATTGATTGCACATATTTGCATCAAGCAGAGCTGGAAGATTTTTGGGCAGAGTGTGTGGATGAAGTTGAATTTGAAAATAAATTGCACTCCAGATTCACCTTGCAATAGATTTCCTCATTCTGATTTCCTTTCATGGTTAAAGGTTTAGATATTGAAGATGAAGATAGTGTCTTGGAATCGGGATATGTGGAACTGAATGATGATGCATTATCCAGGAAAATAGACTAGGAAAAAGGAGAAGAAGAAGATGTGAATGACATGTCCAAAGATGTGTTTAAAAGAACACATAGATGGTTAAAAGAACTAAATCAAAAGAAGAAGCAAGAAACTTTTGGTTCATTAATCGGAAAGAGTCCGAGGATTTTAAAGCTCGCGGTCTCTCCTGTCCATATTGATAAGATTGATAAATACATTTTTGCAGGTGAGACAACGGTCTAGGATTTACCAAAAAAGGAGAATCATCAAATCAATCCAATCCAAATAATGTTTATGAAAATCCAAGACCAAGAAAACTTACATGCAAACACTGTGGAAAGCAAGGTCACACCTTCATTCATAGGATTCTATTATAAATCTAACACGAAAGGACATAAGGAATATGAATGTAAGTCTAAAATAGATCAACCAAAGAAGGAAACCTACATGGAAAAATACTAACCTACATGCAAGATGAATGGGCACACAAGTCTTGAATGCTATAAAAAGAAAAGGCAAGCATGGAAGCCAAAAGGTCAAGAAACTCCATATCAACCAAAGAGAATAGGTAATCAATATGTATGGGACTACAATACCTAGACAAACGGTATAGCATGTGGTAGATATGGTCACATTGCTGCAAACTGTATGAGACTATGGACTAAAAACTCTAGAGGATGGACTAACCCCGGAATGACATGCTTACACTTTCATAAAGTTGGTCATCTCAAAAAGGACTGCAGAGACTAAATGATAGAGAAAAGCACATACCCCAATGGAAACACCATTGAAGATATCCAGATGGCTAGAGACAAGATGTGGAGAAAAGATTCAAGCAATGATGAAGCTGGAATGAGCAATACAAATGGTGACACCCCATGCAATGGATCCGACGACATCACCAACCCCACCTAAGTAGAACAAGTAAGTATGGAACTACATTAACCCTAAGCTATTACCTTACATTAGTTCCATAATATGATGAAATAATTCCAAATTAGCATAAGAAAGATGCATCATGGTTATACTTCTTGAAAAATGTGAAAACTACGTCTTCGGGCATATATACCAAAACCTGTCGGTATACACCTAAAGGAAAGACTGTCTACATTTACCGAGCGACATCGGTTATAATCAAAAGTTGTTAGTATTGACCGAGCCACATCGGTAAACAAAGCACATGAACAAGTTTTCTGTGTTACCGAAACCTATCGGTAAAGGCTAATTCAACCTTGACTGCTCAGAAACATTATAAGCATCACCGATGGTAATAAGGACATCACTAATGAACTCAGTCTTTAGACACCGATGAGTTGGTGAGCATTTACTACTTGCATTTTAGGGAAACAGCTATAAATAGGGCATCAGAGTGACTCATTTGTCACAACACCCAGAGCAGAGCAAGCAAAGGTGATCTTGAGAAGAAAGGAACCAAGTTGCAGAGCGATCATGACTCGACCTACAAGCATTTCAAAATAGGCCAGAGATCATTACGAACACAACAGTAAGTTCTACAGACCGACAACTCTATGTTTTCATGAATTTACGTAGAAGCCCTAATTTCTGAAAATGGCATCAACATCACGATCCGTAAAAGCAAAGAAAGAAAAGAAGGATGAATTTGAACTCATCAAAAACAATGCATGTGAGGAACCCAAATATAAGATTCATCCAGAGGTTGCCTCACAACCCGATGACGTTGGTGCATTTTCACACATACTAGCTAGGGTTTTGCTGGTTGAAAAGGTTTGATCCTTCATACACTAAAAGATTGTAGAGATTGGAATGTCAGAGATGGAATAATATTACCAGAAGATTTGTAACAAGGATGGAAACCTTAATTCAAAAGCTAAGCACAATTGAAAAGTTCACTCAAGAAAATAGTGAAAATATAGCAAAGCTAGATACTAATCTAGCAAATAGTGATAGTAGCCTAACAACCGATGGAGAAAATGCAGTCAAACTGCATTATGAAAAGATCATAGAAGTAAAACAGTTAAGGCAAGAGCTATGGGAGGCAGAGACAAGATTCAGAGAAGAAGTAACTAAGCTACAGGCTCAACTTCTACCAAATCTCACACTGCTACAACAGCATATCAGTTCAGCAAGGCAACTGATAGCAACTCCCAATATGTCTGTAGAACACAACATCTATGATATGCATGCCAAGATAACACTTGAGAAAATGGCTCTAGAAAACTTGAAGGAGCAATGGGAGAAAATGATGGAAGACATGAAATCTTCTCATTCACACATTTTTATAAGCTCTAAGGTAATTGACCTTTGCCCTTAATATCAAATAAAGGGGGAAATGATACTTGTACAAAATATCATTCAAAATGTTATATACATTTAGTCAGAATGGGAAAAAGGTAGATATGTATATGTATATTCATAAAGGGACAACGAGATGAAGAAGGAAAATATATCATATGTACAAATATACCAGCATATACATAGGGGGAGTCATTAAATGACTAAGGATTATATATGTTGTATATACTTAACATTTTGTTAGTATTTTGCACATATCAATTTTTGTTACTAATGTCAAAGGGGGAGATTGATGATATTAATTTGTAGTTAGTATTCAAACAACAGTTTCGGTAAGCCTACACCAAAAGACAATAAAGAACAAACCGAAGATCAGATGAAAATATCACCAAAATGACAAGTACAGAATGAACCGATGACACAAGGTAGTGTGTAAACCCAAAACCACAATGCAGAGAGATAAAGTGAACACAACAGAGGGACCCAAAATGCAAGTTACAGTGCAGACTAAAAAAATAGATTCAGTGCAACTGACAGAAAAAAATTGAAGGACAATCAAGCATGACCGAAAGACAGAACCAAAAGTCAGTTGTAGCCCACAAAAAGTGGATCTGACTTACACGTCAGATAAAGCAAGGGTATTCTATTTATAGGATATTTAATTATTTTTAAATCCATTTCTTTAGGGACAAGAAACATTAATGTAAGTGTTTTAATCAGTCTAACTGATTTTAAACACATAGACTAGGAGATCTAGGTGCAAGTTGTAAACTTGATCTTAGAGTTAACATTGTTTTTATCACAACTCGATGAAATCAAACCATCTATAAATAGATGATGTAATCATTCATTAGAATGTGTGTGTAAAAGAGAGGAGAAAATAATGAGAACATCTATGGACTGGATTGAGAGTTTCAAGAACCAGAGCAGAAAAAGAAGAATTTGGTTAGCAGAACCAAGAACAGAGGAAACTGATAATCAGAGGTATTATTCAATCACAGTTAAGGTGATATTATTTTGTATGTGAACTACATAGGATCTATATCAGCAATAGGATATTGCATTTACTAGAAAAAAATTTAATTTGTTTCCATTCTAAGAAGTGAAGCAAAGTGTAAGAAATCCTTTCAAGAAAGGTGGATTTAACAGTCCAATATCAATTCTCTTAACTGAGTGCACACTTAACAGTGTTGCTAAAATCTCTTAACAGAGTAGACTTTAACAGGTCTCCATCGATACTCCTAACAGGGTAGATCATCAGAAGTGGTCAAAATTGTAAGCCTTAACTGGCCCCTTCCATTCTACAGATAGTGAAGTTTTGTGGGTACCATCCCCACCATAGTTTTTACTTCCTAATAGGAATTTTCTGTGATATCATATCTTGAGTTATGTGTCAATTATGTTCATGAATGATTCACATGTTTATTATTGTTATGAATTGATATAACTCTCACAAATATAGTGTAGATCATATTGAATGGCTATGAAATTGATTGCAAAGGTTAATTAATTAAAAAACAAGAAAAAGTTTTAGAGGTACTGATTCACCCCTCCCCTCTCAGTACTACTTCCCATTAAACCCAACAAAATAAAGTGCTCACTTCGTATGAAAAGAAGATAGAAAATCTAAGAGCTGCTAAAGAAGTTGAGGTAAAGGATTTTTCTATTTTAGCTCATGTGGAATCAGCAGTTGTCTATGGCTACGAGCAGATGAAGATTTTTGAAAATAAAGCCTAGGAGATTCAAAATTTCAAGAAGATTTGTGGGCAGAGGTTTGAAATAGTTGCCACACCAAATCAAGAACTAAGAGAGAGGTTCTCGGCTGTATTTGAGGAATGGAGCGCAGCAAAAGGTGCCACCAACACTACTGGGAAAGATGGAGCTGAAATTGGCCAATCAGTCAATTAGTTTTCTAGATAACTATCTTTATTTTGTAAGTTATAATAATTTTTTTGCTATCTCTTTGGTTAATTAGTTTTAAAAAATGAATTAGCCCTGCGTGGATATATATTAAATTTTTTATGACCGAATGAGGGTCGGTTCTGTGGTGAAAAACATTGCAATACTATCTATTTGTTTGAGTTACTTTTGTATTATTATACTGTGAAACTTTGGATATAGAAATACATATAATCAATTGGTTTTATGATAAGATTATGGTAATTTCATTGATATGTTGATCTAATGAAATGTATGATTTTATTTTTAGTTGTAATTAAATGATTATGTTACTTCGATCTACAACTATATCTTAGTGTTTTGTCAGTAATATTTTCAATATTTGATCTTGTTTGAATTGGTCATTCCTAATTAGTTTTCTTTCATAATTCATGTCAATTGGCTTGGATATCTGGATTATCTGTTAAGAATCTCAAGTCTTTTAGCCCTTAGATCTATGATGAATGTTAATTAAAGCCTTTCATTCTTTTTGATAAAAGTGTATCTTGGATTAATATTCTTTTCTAATAAGAAGTTACTAAAGATAGATCTTTGTATAAGGTTGTTGCTCCTTTGAAGAAGAGAGTCTAGTTGTGATAAAATCATTCAACTGTTAGTGTATTTTTCTTCTATTCTAGGCATAAGGAGTTATTTATCTGTTCATCTTGAAGAGGAAAAATTTGTTCACTAACATGTTGTAAATTCTAAGTTTAGAAGCATACATTTTGATGTCTTCATAACCTGTATGGGTTATGGAAAACTAAAAATTATGGTTTAAATAGTTCTACATAACCCATACCAATTATGTAAAACTATGCATGATACTTTTTACTTTTCAAAACCTGTGCTGGTTTTGGATTGGTAAGAGGGTTGGAAAATGACACTAAGGCTTGCAAGCCCATTTTCCCTCCATTTTTCTCCCTTTACACATTTTTTCATCTTCCAACATGATTTATCTCCTTCATTGTCATCATCTTTACAAATGATCAAGTGGGTATCTCTAAAATTACCACCATCATCTCACACATCTTCTCAACTTTCTAACCATATAATGTTTTCTATTTTTTAACAACATTAGCATATTAAACTTTAATTTTCTTTACCAGTGTCTTGACATTCCTCATAGACATATGTCGACCATTTTTTCAATAAATTTTGATATACTTGACCAAATTCAAAACAAATTACATATTACTGTTCTACACTAGATTCTATACACTTTAAAAAAAAAAATTGGATTTTTTAATTTTTTTATACAAGTTATGCCCAGCGCACAAAAATGTACCAATTTTTCATGATACGGTCACTTAAGAAATCATAAATAAAAGAATACTCAACAGAAAATTATAAAAAAATACACAAATTCTATTTCTCACTCTTACCTATCATCCTACCAAATAGTTTTGCAAAATACCAAATCTAACTATATGTTTTGTGAAGCGCACGAAAATAGCTATGTTATAATTTTCTGAAAAACAAGGAATAGTTTTTCATGCGTGAGAGGTTTGAACCTCTTAATCTTATCCATTTTTTAAAAATGTTAGTATTTTAGCAACTAGATTCAGAATTTCAGAGTACTATAATTCTTATTCTTTCCACAACTCCTAGTTTTGAGTGCATAACCCTCAAATCTCTATGTGAAGTTTAGGTTTCCCTGATTTAAGAAAAATAGTGGTCATTTATACCCCCCCCCCCCCCCCTCCTTTTTTTTGACCATCTTGGTGCACTTACCCAAATATCTGAGAATTTTACCTATCTAAATTATTTGGTTGATTGAATGACTCTTTCAAGTTTGGAGTTCAATCTCCAATTAGGATTTTTTCCAGTTCTGAGGGCATTGATAACCAGTTGTGTATTGTAACACCCCAAAATTAGACTCTTGCAACCCTAACCAATTTTTTTGCATTTGTCATTCTTCTAGATCATCAAATTCCTACTGTACTAGGCAATTCTGAGTTTTGACTGACTCTACTCAACCTGAGTGTCAAATGGAGAAAATCCTAAATCTACATTAATCATACATCATGTTTAATTCCTAAATATCAATTGGCTAAACAAACCTTATGATTGAATTAATTTAATTAATAAAGTCCTAGCACTTTAATTAAATTAAATTCACCCTCTTTAGCTAAGACACATGAAAAAGGAATTAAATAATATTTAATTATTTGATAAATATCCTCATTTCAATAATTGAATTTAATTATTCAGATAATTGAGAAAAAAGAAATTATGAGGTCATATTTATTTAATTAATTGAATATTCTCTCAAAAATCTTATCTCTGTTCAGAAATAGAATCTTTGAATTAATTGTGCTTTAAAGAGAAATAAAACAATTTAATTCAAATAAAACAGAATTAAATCAAAGAAAGAAAACAGCTAAAGCAGAAAGAAAACAATTTATTGTATTCTTTTAAAGAAAGCTTTCTATTTTAAACTGGCTTTTCTATATGTTTTATTTCAAAGAGGAAAGTTTCTATTCTGATCATCTCTGAGTCTATAAAAGAACTCTCATTCCTCATTCAAAACCCATGGAAAAAATATGCATTGTTAGAATACTGAATTATTGTCATATCTCATATAGAATAATATCATTTTGCAATAGAATAGCTTCAATTTCTAGAATAATTACATTTATCATCATGTCTTAGATTATCTTACATCTCTCATTTCTTAGAATAATCTTGCATTATATTGCATTCATGGAGATAAATCCTTCATTCCTAGATTGGTCCATGGTTGTGAGACTCTCGTTCTGAAAGCAATTTCAAAAAGCCCATCTAGATAGAAGGCAATAGGTCGAATCATGCAGGCAGATAGGATGAATAATCTCATATTCAATCTTGTGTGTACTGGTGAAGAAGGACTATGTTGAAGTGTATGGTGAATTAACAAGGCCAAATTTACCACATACATTTCTGGCGCCCACCGTGGGGCAGGTACATTTCTATTCTAGCCTCATTTCATTTCATCTTTTTCACTTTTTTTGCATTTTGTCTGTACTTCCGTACAAGTTCTGTTTTAATTTCGTGCGAACTTTCTGTACGTCTCGCGTGAACTTTCTAGTTCTTTGTGTGGCTTACAATGATTCTTCGCGTGATCTAGCATACTTTATTGCACAAAATTGCAGACCAAAGATTTTAGTTTGATATTTTATTATCTCAATTTTCTAACCACCTGATGTTTTCTGACATCTATGCTTCTCTAATTTTATCTTTCAAAACAGCATAACAGTGGTTTGCAGGACGCTGAGACAAAGAAAATCCATCATAAACTTCTGACATGTTTGTTGCAGGACACTGATATGAAGAAAGGCATTACAAACTACTAATGGGTTTTATTGCAGGACATTTTTCAAATACCTTGCATGTTTTCACAACTTCTTATATCTGTTTTCAGTAGTTAAAACACACTTTGGTTGGTGCTTAAAATGAATCATTTTCTTGCATGATTGAAGTGTTTTTTAGATTGTAATCCTAAGAACTACATGAACGTATCCTCTCCCCTCACCTTTATGGATCTTGGGTGTAAGAGAAATTCATATGATTCTTCTAGAGTGGCTACCTCCTAAGAGCTTTAGCAGAGCCGGTGAGAGTGGATGCCCAACCAGTAACAGGCTAAAGCCAAGCCCTTCCAAACCGGTATACAAAAAATGCTATTGTGATTAATGTCATAATAGACAGGTGTGAATTCATTATGGCAACCAAAATCTCCTCCAATACCCTAGTGGTGCGTTAAAGTCCCAACATCATTAAGGTGAAAGCCTTGCTTTGAAAGGATTGGGAGAGCCCCCTTTATTGGGAAAATGACTTGATCACAACCACCTGAACGGATGTCCTTACTACAAACTGTTGTTCTAGTTTTCCAAAAACCCTCTATCTATTGGTGCAGAAGGTCAGAGACCAACTAAGATGCCCCACATTCTTATGAATTTTAGTAGAGATAACAGCCCTTTGGGAAGTAATTCCTTTGGGGTTCAAAGCTTGGTATGCCTGATAAGTGAGTGCATATGTAAGGAGGAGCCCATGCTTCCAAGATTCTAAGTTATCTGCTAAGAGTAAGCATAGCTGAATTTTGGTTCAAGTGGGGATTCAATAGATATTGTCCTAGCTATCCTAGGATTGTGATGTTCTTGTTCTGGTACTACAAACATTCTGTTTAATGTGTTTTGCGTGGGTGTATCATTTGAACAATCAAAACTATCGTCAAAACACACAAACTGTCAATCTTGAACATGTCCAAAACAATCTGTAACTTGAACTATCTATCAGAAAATAGCATGATTTCATCTTGGGAAATGTGAACTGGTCTCAATAGTCTGATTTTGTAAACATTTTTTTTTCAACATTTGCATTGTTTCATGTGAAATTTCCCAATCTTCACATCATTCGGTGAGAATCTTTGCGTGATACGTATTATACTGTCGTGCGACATTTGGCAATAGTGCCATTACTCTGTCACTTTTTATTCTGTCAACTGGTGTCATTCTTCGTGCGAAGAGAGCATTTCTTTGCATAGTTCGGTGAGAAAATTCATGCGACAGAGCATTTCGTCACGTGAAACTGGAGTCTTTTGTCCAAAATAGTGAGCTAAAATCTGCCAGTCAGTCATACTTCTGTCAAATCTGGTCTCTGATATGGGTCTATTTTTTGCCATCTATCTTCACACAATCTGAAACTTTATTTCTTGGGTTGAGAGCTACGTGATTCTTGCTTAAAATGGTCTTGTCTCATGTCTTTTTGATTTATTTCATCCATGTCGTCATGCCTTGTGTCGCAATAGTCATCTCTTGGCTTGTTTTAGCCTCATCTTAGATGATTTGCACCAAGGATACTTCACCTTTTGGTACATTTTGTGCAATTACTTTGAAACAGTATAAAGTTTGGTCCTAGTTCACATTCCTTGTTCAAAACTTTGTCTATGACTGTCACAACTTGAAGTGGCAAAAAATTTCCTTCAATCAATCAAGATGAATCTATACTTTCCACACCATCACTGGCTACATCTAGTGAGGAATCATTTTTATCTCCTTCCCCGGTATGACGACCTTACAATAAACGGTCATTTCTTGTGGATCTTAGTGGGGTTCAAAATCCTTTGTTCCAAGAAGACCCAAATTCAAAGAACACTCAATCTTTTCATACCAAGTCTTTACACCTTGAATCCTTGCATTTTGGCAAGATGGCAGATCATAACCAATCAGGTGGTGAGGTTAGTAGAGATAACCTCTTAGAAATTGGGGTAAGTCCCATTCTGAAGACCCCCCTAATGATGTAGAAGTTGAAATCACTCAAGAAGAGATTGTACAAGCTCGTGCTAACAAAGATTTCTATAAAATGATGGGAATTCTACTAGTTGAGCAAAAAGAAAAATACATTCTTGAACTGGCCAATCAAGGGAATAAGTTACCTTCCAATTATGCTTTAGAAACACTTATTGAGAAACAGGAAGAAACTAAAAATTCCCACTTGCACAAAGAAATGCAAACTATGCGAGAGCAACTCTCTCAACTCTTGAAAGAGAAAGAAAAACCTGTTACACAATTCACACTGGAAAGCATTTTTCCTTTCCCATTTGATAAAGATCTTCACATGCCTCCTTTTCCCAAAGGAGTTGAACTTCCTAAATATGAAAAATACTTGGGTACATCTGACCCTCAAGACCATTTGAGAGAATTTGGTGCTCTCTCCATGGAATTCATACATGACACAACCTATCTTATGCATCTCTTCCCATGTAGTTTTGGAGGATCAGCTATGGAATGGTTCTTTAGACTACCAACTAGCATCAAGACCTTTGACGAAATTGCCAATTTATTTCTACAACATTATTCTCACAACATCCAACATCTGGTTCATATTCGAGATCTTTGCAACTTGAAACAAAATAATGGGGAATCTTTCTTGGCATTTCTCCAAAGATGAAGACAACTTTATACATGATATTCTCGCAAGATACCTGAATCAGAAAAGTTGGATATCTTTCTTGATAATCTTCTCCCCAACTTTGGGTATCAATTACAACTACAAGGTCCTCTAACCTTTGATGATATGATCAAACAAGCTGTAAGAATTGAGACATTTATGATCAAGAAAGGAGAATTGACCTTACACAAGGAAAATAAACAAGGGTCTTCTTCCTCAAG
>MU226986.1:642589-707892 GCA_018584345.1 Thuja plicata | reverse complement strand
CTATCTCAAAATGGTGATATAATACAAGGATGCCAACACATCAGATACATCCTATGATCTCATCTCTATCTGTCTATCAAAAACCTAACTCTATCCCTCTCCCTCGTCACTCGAAGGAGGTGGAGGTGGGGCCCTATCTGCTGGAGGTGCCATCTCTGCTCCCTCCAACCCTCTTGCATAACTCAAAAATTTGGCCACCTGCGATGCCTCGTCGAGCACCGCACCTATATATGATGCATAGTAGTAAGCTGCTTGTGTTGTCTGATGCCGCACCTCCTCCTGTGCTACCCGGAGATGCTCTCAGAGATCCTGTATCTCCCAGTCTCTATCTAGTAGTCATGCATCTTGCACGGCTAACTGGATGGTCAAATATCCCACCTGTCTCGTAAGCTGTCTCACTCTCTCCCAACATCATCATTGTGGGTTTTGCGCTATGTCCTGCGCAGGCTGATCCTCCTGCATAGGATCATCCTATTTTCCCTCCTCCTATAGAGGTACCTATTTCTCCTCAGCTAGCTGTGCTGTCGGGCGTCGCCGAGACTGTCTGATGCTACCACTACCACTAGCTCCAATATCCATCCCCATATGTCAGGTGGGAATTTCCACGTGTACTGTCCTAGGTTGGGGACCCTACTGTAACCCCAGCTGTACCCTCTGCTGTGGTGGGGGCATCTGCACCTATGGCTGTATGACCTATGGAGGTACCACCTGTGCTTGGCCTGCTATCCCCACTGGATCCATGAATCTCAGAAAAGGGTTCGTAATGAAGTGCTCCCTATACTCGGTGGTCACGTCGGCATCTACCACATCTCTAAGGTAGTCCCACTGAACTGGGACCAATGCGCGGATATCTATCATCGTGCGCCCCTGGTCCAACTTTATCCCACAGCCTCTCCTAAGCTCATCAGTAAATTGAGCATAAGCTGTATACTCCTAGGAGATAAGCTGTGGGTGACCAAACTATCGCCATACTCGCTTCTGTAGGAATCTCTCAATCACCGTAATCGTATGCCCTATCATAGCTCGAGAATAGAACATATGGCTCAGCTGCTCTACTGTGTCATCTCAGGCCTTTGTCAACCTCCATGGCCTCCATACCACTGCTACTAAATCATCGAGCTGAGCTTGCCACTGATCAACCTTACCCAGCGCGGGCTGGGTAATCATCCCCCTATATCGATATATGTAAGGCTCCAATGGATGCCTCATATCCTCACAAATAGTTCTGGTAATGGGAAGATGCTCCCATGCCCATACCTATAGTACAAAGACTCCCACTACCATGCACTTTGCCTCCCAATTGACGATCTCATGCATCTCATGACACATGTGTGCCAGCATACATTGGCCCCATCTGTAGTGTCTCGGTTGTGCCAACATCAGCTATAACATCCTCCCCCAACCACACTCTAAACCATGCTATCCATGATCAAGCATCAAGTACCATCGAAGGAAGCATGCTAGAACCACAGGCAACCTGTAGGTCGGACCATACTCGCTGATCAGATCCTTCCATGGGATCGCCCTGCCCATAACAAGGTCATCCTGGAAGATCTCTCTCAAAGCTACTGTGCCCAACTTGGGCTATGTCTTTTACTCAACTCAGACACCGTGGAAAGGTATCCTCAAAATCTAGTATATGTCCTCAGGAGTAATAGTCATCTCCCCCTATGGTAAATGGAAGGTGTTCATTTTCGAATGGAAACGCTCAACCAATGCTCCCAACAGTCTGTGATTGACCTGAATCTTGGGTACATCACATAATGTGCTCAATCCCAAAGTGCCTATATGTGCTATCTCAGCATCATCTAACTGAGATACCAATCTGCTGATCGCCGGATGATGCGATCTGAATGCTATATCTGGAAAGTCAACCTGCAAGACATACAAATAACAAAGCACAATCAGTAATTGACAATAATCAAAACATAATGAGATAATAAAGCATTCAAGACATCCTACAGACAGTAACAACACTAATACAAAAGATATTGGATGCGACGCAGACTAATTTAATGCTCATTTGACCCACTTTTTCTCATGCGAGGTAGCAGACTTTCGCGCGAAGAAGTTCTCTCTCGCGCGAAGAATTTTTTTGACTCACGCGACATTGACATTTTGCGTGAGCTTTCATGCCTGTTCGCATGAGAAAATGCCCTCTAAAGGGGTTTCTCAAAAATAAATTGGGTACTCTCCCATGTGAGATTCTGCACCGAGTGGTGTGAAATGTCATTTCTTCGCGCGAGATTTCCCTACGGGGCACATGAAGAAACTACTTGTTCGCGCGAAGACCTGCGACTCAACTTTTCAAAAACGTGAAACACAAGCAAAAATTGACTAAAATGAATGAAATTTAAATTACAGAGAGGTTTGCTGACTACTTACGGGAGGTCCGTACGCTACGGGCCAGCTGTGTCTCCTGGATCGCTTGAAACGATGACTGTTGTAGGGGACCACCATTTTATCTTTTAGCTCAGAGCTCAATTCTCAAAAGTCAAAGGGATGAAATGATTTGAAAATGACCCTTTTCATCCTTATATAGGTTTTCACCTAATTTTTCAAAGTGCTCCATTTTGCGCAAAAATGGAACCACTACCTAATTTGATCGCTCTGAATCCATTTTCGTGATCAAAATCGAAATCAAAATCTGACACTTCTATATAGCTCAAAATCGCATTTTAAAATTTTTGGGACCGACGCGATCAGACACTTGTGTAGTCGACTTTCTGACGTCGCTTTCTTGTCAGAATCTTATCATATCATCATTTTTTGAAATCTTTGACTTTTTTCCTCAAAAGTCAACCCTAGTCAAACTTGGTCAACCAGACCTCGAAATCACTCGAAATTGATTCTGCATCTTCTGAATTCTTCTGTAATCTCTTTTGAGTTCTTCTTAATCTTCAACTCAACACCTATCTGTTATTTTTGGCTCTCCATCATCATTATGACATGTCATCTTTCTATTTCTCTTCCGAGGGGGCAGGATGATTACATCATTAAATCTATTTCAATCAATCTGATCTTATTTTCAAAAGTTCTCATCACTTGGGGCATGTTCAATTTTTCGTACCTCACAGTCAAAACTAGATACTCCACAATCAATAAGGGCATCTTTGTTCCTTACATCTTGTCATCTTTTAAGTATCTGATAAATCTAACTCAAATTCTTGAGGATCAAGCTCCATTCTGGAGATGGTTCTCCAAAACTATCTTTTTGGGACAGGTATCGGGGCAATCTAACTCTGACTCCTAATAATCAAGCTCCATTCTGGAGATGATTCTGAACCTCTATTTACTATCTTTTGGGACAGGTATTGAGGCAATCTAACCTTGACTCCTGAAGGTTAAGCCTCGTTCTAGGGATAGCCTTGTGAAAGATGTCAATCTGACCAGTGTTTGGGAAATCTAACCTAGATATTGGGGGACTAAGCTTCATTCTGGAGATAGTCCTAAAATATTTATTTACTATCTTTTGAGACAGGTATCGGGGCAATCTAACCCTGACTCCTAAAGGTTGAGCCTCATTCTGGGGACAGTCTTGTGAAAGATATCTATCTAAACTAGTGTCTGGGCAATCTAACCTAGATATTGGGGGACTAAGCTTTGTTCTAGAGATAGTCCTAAAGCAGTGTTTACTATCTTTTGAGACAAGTATCGGGGCAATCTAACCCTGACTCTTGAAGGTTGAGCCTCATTCCGGGGACAACCTTGTGAAAGATATCAATTTGTTGGGTATCAGGGCATTCTAACCCGAATCCCTGAGGATCAAGCTTCATTCTAAAGATGACCCTCGAAAACTCTACTTGATCGGCGTCTTGGCAACCTAAACCTAGACTTCGGAGAGTCAAGATCTGTTATGGAGATGGCTCTGAAATCTTTGCATCATCAATTTTCGAATCTATTCTTTTGTGCTCCAGGCATCAGACTATTCTTTGAATCAATGCGTTGCTCGCACATCAATTCAAAGAGGGGCAAAATGTAACACCCCAAAATTGGACTCTTGCAACCCTAACCAATTTTGTTGCATTTTTCATTATTCTGGATCATCAAAGTCCTACTATACTAGGCAATTCTGAGTTTTGACTGACTCTACTCGACCTGAGTGTCAAATGCAGAAAATCTTAAATCTGCATTAATCATACATCATGTTTAATTCCTAAATATCAATTGGCTAAACAAACCTTATGATTGAATTAATTTAATTAATAAAGTCCTAGCACTTTAATTAAATTAAATTAAATTCACCCTCTTTAGCTAAGACACATGAAAAAGGAATTAAATAATATTTAATTGTTAGATAAATATCCTCATTTCAATAATTGAATTTAATTATTCAGATAATTGAGAAAAAAGAAATTATGAGGTCATATTTATTTAATTAATTGAATATTCTCTCAAAAATCTTATCTCTATTCAGAAATAGAATCTTTGAATTAATTGTGCTTTAAAGAGAAAGAAAACAATTTAATTCAAATAAAATAGAATTAAATCAAAGAAAGAAAATAGCTAAAGAAGAAAGAAAACAATTTATTGTATTTTTTTAAAGAAAGCTTTCTATTTTAAACTGGCTTTTCTATCTGTTTTATTTCAAAGAGGAAAGTTTCTATTCTGATCATCTCTGAGTCTATAAAAGAACTCTCATTCCTCATTCAAAACCCATGGAAAAAATATACATTGTGAGATTACTGAATTATTGTCATGTCTCATATAGAATAATATCATTTTGCAATAGAATAGCTTCAATTTCTAGAATAATTACATTTATCATCATGTCTTAGATTATCTTACATCTCTCATTTCTTAGAATAATCTTGCATTGTATTGCATTCATGGAGATAAATCCTTCGTTCCTAGATTGGTCCATGGTTGTGAGACTCTCGTTCTGAGAGCAATTTTGAAAACCCCATCTGGATAGAAGGAAATAAGTCGAATCATGCAGGCAGACAGGATGAATAATCTCATATTCAGTCTTGTGTGTACCTAGTGAAGAAGGACTATGTTAAAGTGTATGGTGAATTAACATGGCCAAATTTACCACATACATGTATCACCTTTGGTTTCTAACTTATGGATACCCAAATCCTTGCAAAAAATGAGACCCTCGATAATTGTTTCTATTTCTTCTAATTTATTAGTAGTAATTCCAATGGGTTTGGAAATTCTATCGCATATGGATCCATCCCAAAGGTATATAACACATCTAATACCAGTTGTTCCCAGATTACCTCTCGAGGCTCCATCAAAATTTAATTTTTGCCAACTGAACAATGGAGCTACCCATTTGCATGACTGTCTAGATAGAATACTATCATTCCCACCCTTACCAAAATATAAGGAGATGATCAAGCCCTACCACTTTTTCCTTATGGTGTTGTCCCAAAGAGAAAAGGTGCCTTCTACAATTCTTGCATTTCTTAATGTATTATTGATGGTTTGAACAATGTTGGCTTCAATTTTTTTACAAGGTTTAAATGAGTCATGCTATTTCCTTGGAATATATTCCTATTTCATTATTTCCATAGTACCCACACTAAACTAGAAGGAGATATCTTCTAAATATTTTTGTACATATAGTTTTTCTAGATAATTGGTCATGCTTTGAGATGATCAACTAACTTGTTGTGCATGACAGCTTTCCATTAAATCCTAGAGTCTAACCAATGCCAACAATTGGATGCATATGGATAGTTAAGTAGGATTTGATCTATGGTTTCTTCCTGAGATTTGCATAGGGGACATCTAAAAGGTCCTTCATAACTTATCTTTTTGAACCATCATTTTGTGTTGATCTTTATCTACAATGCGGACCATAAGAACATGTCAGCTTTGGGGAGACAAAATTTGTCCCAACATAGATGCAAAGGTAAGTCTGACATATGCCATTGTTGAGCCTTTATTAGCAATTTATAACCATCTTTGACCTTATATTTCCCAGTCTTTGAACCATTCCAAATAAGTCTATCCTCAATATTTTTAGGAGTAATTTTCCGAGTGTTAAGAATATGAAGAAACTCTGATTTTTTTAATTGGATAATGAGGTTTCATCCAAAGATTTCCATTTCCAACCAAGTACTGGATTACTAGTAGGTATCTTAATGTAATCACTAACCTAAATTCCCTAGATATTAGAAAGTGTATCCTTCACCCTAGATGAGGTTATACGTGTCAAAGGTGTATATCCACCCCATGAGTCTTCCCAAAAGAGAGCAGAGTTACCATTACCAATATCCCGTGTTAGATTATCACAAATTATACCTTTGCACTCCATTATGAAATTCCAAGCTCTATACCCTTTAGGAGGACTTCTAATTCTAAAGATGTTAGTTGGATCTCCCTTAGTGAGATATTTATTTGTGAGTATTTTAACCCACTTCCTATCAGGATCAGAATAAATTTTCCATAGTAACTTGGCACCTAAGGCCAGTTTTTCCATTTCATCCTTTTAAAACCAATACCTTCCATATTGAGTGGTTTGCATATTTTATCCCAACTAATTAGGGCTTATTTCTTTTGATTAGACACACCCTACCAGAAGAAGTTTTTAATTTTCTTTCTATTTTATCTTTAGTGCCTTATAGAAGGGGTAGGTGGGACATTTGATAAATAGGGACATATGATAACACAAATTTAATCATAATAGCTCGACCTACATTTGTTAACTACTTTCCCTTCCAATTTTCCATCTTCTAGTCCATTTTATTAATCAGGGGTTCCCATAATTTATTAGAGCGACTTCCCTTATCTAAAGGCATGCCTAGATATTTACAAGGGAATTCTACTTTTATGAAACCTAGTTTGTGACATATTTCATTTTTGAGAGCAGGGTTAGTGTTGAGGAAAAAGATTTATGATTTGTCAAGGTTAACTCTTTGACTGGGAGCTTTCATATACAAATACAAGATGTTTTTATGATTTTTTCATTTTCTATAGTATTGTTACAAGGTAAAAGGGTATCATCTGCAAATTATTGGTGAGTTATACTAGGGACGTTATTGGTAACTTTAATGTCATAAATCAGACCTTGTTGATTTTCCTTACTGTTGTTCTTCCAAAGGCTTCAACCATAATAATGAAGAGGAAGGATGAAATGGGATCTCCTTGTCTGAGTCCCCTAGATATTTTGAAATAACCTTCAGGAGTACCATTAAATAATAGTGAGATTTTGGGTGTGGATATACAACTAAAAATGAGATTAATCCATTGTCTTGAAAACCCAAACATTTCCATACATTTGCAATGTGCATAGAAATATCCAATCAACCTTGTCGTAAGATTTTTGAATGTCTAATTTAATGAGCATGGACGCTTGTTTTTTTTGTTGTACAAAATGTAAGATTTCTTGAACAATTATAATGCCACAAAAAATGGACCTTCTCAGTACAAATCCAGTTTTTTCTTCTGAAATGATTGTAGGTAAGAAACTTTTAAGATGATTAGCAAGGGATTTGGAGAGTATTTTATAGATGGTATTGCAAAGGGAAATAGGCCTAAAGTCTCCTAGCTCAATTGTATCTGCATTATTAGGAATTAAGATGATAAATGTATTATTCATTATTGTAAGAAGTCTATTTGACTTCTTAGTGGACTCAATTTCTTCCCAAAGCTCGATCCCCAGTATGTGCCAACAATTTTGGAAAAAAGCCCGCATTGAAGCCGTCAAGTCTGGGTGCTTTGTTTGGATGCAGTTGGAAGAGTGTGGTTTTAATTTCTTCCATGGTACATTTTTTGTTAAGGAACTTTATACTCATCTGAAATCAACTTAGGGACGTTATGTAGCATTGAGCTTGTAGATCAGAATAATCCCAATTATTTAAAGTATTTTGATAAAAATTGACGAATTCACTAGCTAACTCTTTTGGATTTTCTATTAATTCACCATTCTCATTTTTTATTTTTATAATTATATTAATGTTCCTTATATATTTTTTACTATTTTTAGAATAATAGAAAGGTGTGTACTGAGAGGGGAGGGGTGAATCAGTACCCTTAAAAACTTTGAAACAAATCTTTGTAACCAAATGTTCTATTATAACCGACTGAGTATATTGCATTCACCAAACACGTAATTTCACTACTGAAATGTAAATGCATGTAATGTAAACAATAAACATACATTAAATTTAATTACAAATGAAACTAGTATTTGGTATCGCAGAAAACCCCTGTTAGAAGGTACAAACTGCGGTGAGGATGAGACCCACAATACTTCACTACTACAGTAAATAAAGTAGCATGTTAAAGCTTACAAATATTGATCACTTCTGGTGACCTTACCTTGTTAGGATTAACAATAATACTGATTAGATCTACCTCATATGAAGATTTAGCAACACAATGTATGTGTGCATTCAGTTAAGAGATTTTTACAAAGACAGTTAAGTCTACTCTGTTAGGAGATTTCAAGATTGTTAGAATTGTCAGAGAGTAACAAAATTGTGTGATCTGAACAAATTACAATCTATATATTCTTAATAAAAATCCTTTAAGTGCATATAAATCTATCACCTTACTATGAATGATAATAACTTCTACTCTTCTCTGCTCGGCCACCTTGCCTCTGTTCTAAAAACTGAATACTTGCAAAGTAGTCCTTGTCCTATAACCCTATCTGGTCTCTGATGTCCATAGTATAGGGGCTACTTGATCATTACTTGATCAACATATATTAAAAATGACATCGTAACATTACATATATAAAACTCCTTGACCTAATTAGGGTTTTACAAATTCTTACGAAACCTAAGATCAACGGTGTACAAAATTTACCTTGATCATCTAAACATAGGATATATAAATAATTAATGTTGTGAATATGTAATTAATGTTCTCCTCAATCATTATAAATTGTTATCCAGGTCAAAAAAAAAAAATTTACCTATATTGATTCCATAACAAAATTTTATGTGATCGTTGGTCCACTCGGTAAATATTGTCTCTCAATGCTCAGTTTTCTTTGTGTATCTCAGTGTAAACTGTGAGCTCAGTGTACACTACTACTCGGTAAAGTCTATCTGCTCAGTAATCAATGCACTCGGTTAACTTTGCGTGTGATCAGTGCACTTGGTTAACTCTTCACTTTGGTTAAAATACCAACTAGTCTGTCTGTGACTCTTGTTATCGACTGTCAGTTTGAGTTCTTGGATACTAATGACAACCTTCAACACTCATTTGGAGTAACATTCTCCCCCTTTGGCATTAGTATCAAAAACTTGTATGTGTAGATTTAGTATACACACAACAACTTATACATAGTTACTATACTTAGTGACTCCCCATTTGTACATGCTTGGTATATAAATATGCTTCCCCCTTCAGTTTCCCCTTTTATATACATGTATACATATGATTTCCCAATTTTTTGAAATTAATGACAAAAAGAATAAAACTTACAACTTGTCAAAAATGTTAGGATGGGCTTTCTTGAGATTTTCTATTAACTTCTCCCTTTCCTCCTTTATATGCTCAAGGGTCAAAATCTTTGGGTTTAGTTGAGAATGCATATCATATATGCTCTCGATAACTAATAGCCAGGGTGGAAATCAAGTTCTTAGGCAGTGTCACATGCTTCTGCATGATAAATAAATGTGGTATTAACATAGCTTGTACCTCAGTTACCTATTTTTGTGGCTCGGTGAGTGTGATGCCTTGAGAAGATGCCTCAGTAGCTGACCTGGTGTTAGTAGTAGAAGTGTCTACCTTCACTTCTTCATTACCTTCATATTTGTCAGCATCAATGGTATCTTTAGGTGCATCACCTTGTGTTGTTGCTCCATTGTGCTTGGTCTCTTTACCATGTGTATCACCCTTGTCTTTAGTTGTGTCTATGACCTACTCGGGTGTCTTCTTTTGTGCTTCATTATCAATGTCAATAGCTTGTACCAGAAAGGGAAGATTACCTGGTTCCATTGCTCGAGCAACCTCTATTGTATCTTGGTCATCTATGGTCTCAGTAGCTCTAACTATTTCATCTTCTTTAGCCTTATCATTAGGATTGCCTTTAGTTATATCATTTATTGTGATCTCTGGATGTCCTATATTGGTCAATAACGCAGGAATACCATCCATTACATTAACAACTATTGCATCATCAATATTTATTTGTTTGGTACTTGTTTGATGTCCTTCAATATCGACTGTAGATCCAATGTCCTTTTTTTCCTCAGTATACTCAGGTGGATTCAGTAGATTGTTCCAAATCCTAGTGCTCTCTCCATCAACTTCCTTCAGATTCCCTTGAAGTATATTCAATGTTCATTCTTTCTTAGGGAATTTCTTTGCATACTGTTGCATGATATCATCAATTTTTTCTACTATGAAATCAGCCTTAAGTAGAGTGAGAGTTTCCTCTCTCATCTATTTCTCGGTGTTGAGTGCATAATTCCATCGGGATGATATCTTATCATACAATTCTGATGGAATGTAAGTAAGAAAATTCAACATGGACTTGTTTTAAATTGATCATCATACCTATGATAGCTTCTTCAAGTTTATCCTTCTTCTCAATAGTCAGATCTCCATATGCGTGTATCTTAGGATGTCCTAACCTTCCGGTTGTCCTGATTTCTTCTACAATTTCATCAATAGTCTTTGGTGCTTCGTTCTGCACAACCTTAAATTGATCAGTATTTTCATCAGAATCATCCCTGTCATCCTTATTCCTTACATACTTCTTTCTCTATCTTGGTGTTGTGGTATTCATTTTCCTTGTCTGATAACTTAATTTTGGTGATGGTCTTGTAATCTTTGCAAACCCTTTCTTCAAAGGTGGTGAATCTGTTGTCACCAATTTTGATCTAGTCCTTGTTGGAAACTCAGTCTTTATGCCTTTGCCTTTCTTGGCCTTAGGTGCCTCTACTTGTACTTCATCAGACTCGATGGAATCAACATCTTATTTTGGTTCTTCATATTTACCGACTGAGGTTTTCTCCTCAGTATCATCAACTGACTTATCAATTTCTTCATCAGTGATAGAAAATTTGTGTTTCAGAGTCTTAACAATCTTGGTTTTCTTCCTACCCATATTTTCAACTTGTAATCCGATTAATATTCGGGTCTGAGCTTCTTCAAATGTGCAAAATCTCATGGCAGATTTGTCAACTAGTTCATTAAGTAACTTCTCTATAGCTTATGAAGCTAAATCAATATCTAATTCATAGTAAATTGGAGGTAGCCATGATGTCCTCGATTGTACTTCCTTGATGAGAGTAGTGTCTGTGTTAACTACAAAATAGATTTCATCCTTATATTTCTCTACCAATTGTATTGATATTCTGGATCTCTTTTCCATTCTACCTTTGAAATTTGTAAATTATTCATTCATAACTGGTTCAAATTTGTTCAAATTTTGTGCCTAGACTTGTAATGAAGTCACTGATTTGTAGTGTAATCGGTCGGTTTGTCTTCCATTTCATAATACCGACGGAGGGAAAAAAGTTTTGTAGATAGAAGAATGTACATAGTAGTAGAGAATCAAACCTACACGTATTAGATCTGGCTAATCGGATTGTTCTCATGTTTACTTCAAGTTGCCTCTGCAATAGCTCAGCTAGGTCAAGTTGTAAACCCTTATTTAGAATATTGTATGCTATGTCAACAGCTCCACATGCAACATTGTTAGGTTTGCTTGACTAGAAGATCTTGTAGGCAATAACATATGCACCAAACCTAAGTTCAGGATCACCGATGGAGTTGATCTGTACACCTCTAACATCCCACTCAGCTCCTATAAGCTTTTCAATCTCATTTTTGGGTGGGTGCCTTAGGGATTTTGATTTATCCATTGTAGGATACCCGGGTACTGCATGTATAACATCTTTGCTTATCTTTTTTGGCTCATCCAACCAAATCTTTCCATCATGAACTTGGCCCAAAACAATGTGTATCCATTCAATTTTCAATACCTTCAATAAATTTAGGGCATTGGTTAACCCTTTCACTTCCAAGTGTTTATTATCATCTTACAGTTTATCATCTATGCAAAGTGACCGGTATGTCGATATAAGCTCAAAATCCCCTATCTAACTGATCTATAGTGAATGTATGCTTGCACATTTTGAACTAATAGAACCCTAGGTGGTATAACAGAGAACGTGCCTTTGTCATTGGGTTGGGATGCAACCTGTGGATGTATCTTGTAATTCGGTTCTATGCAAGTAGAATTCTTAACAAGAATTACCTTTTTCTCTTTATCCATCTTTTCCTTCATAGTTCATGATGAGGACGTCATTGATTTTGATTTAGGGCTTCAACAAAGGAACTCAAAGTAACTTGATAAGTGAAAATACGTACAAGTTCTAGCCTTCAGCTACTCAAAATGTGCTCAAAATCTCTACAAAATGAATCATTGTGTGAACAAATGAGTTCACAACCCTCAAATTTATACCAAATAACTTTAGTTAGTGCAATAAATGTTCATTACCAACCACTTGGTAGACAAACAAAATTCTCGGTTAATACTAATGATACTTCAGCTCGGTGAGTATACCAAATGCTCGGTTGCCTTAGAAACTTGATTCTCTCTCACATATTCACCAACTAGAATTACTAACTCGGTACAGATTAACCAAATTAACTAGATCAAAGTAATCAAAAATATAATACCATAATGCATCTTAATTCATGCTAATTTGGCATTTGTATAATGAATATAGGAACTAATGTAAGATATAGCCTTGTAAAACATAGTTCTATACCTACTTGTATTGCTTAGGTGGAGATGGTGTAATCACCTAATCCATCGAATGAGGTATCACCGACTGTTGTGCTTGGCCCAACATTATCATTTGATGTTCTCCTCCCCATTTGATTTATGATCCTCGCAATTTCTTCAATTGTATTTCCATTTCCATAAGTATTTATCATGTCTTCACAATCTTTGTTTAAGTGGCCAACCTTATGACAGTGTGAACAAGCCATACCAGAGTTTGACCAATTCCTAGACTTAGTTCTCCATTGCCTCATACAATTTTCTCCTATATGTCCATATTTACCACATGTTGTGCGACTAGCCCAAGTGTTGTTATCCCAAGCATAAGCATTACCTTGTCTTCTCAGTTGATTCACTATTTCTTCTTGTCCTTTAGGTTTCCATATTTTCTTTGTATTAGTCATGCATGCTTGTGATGTATGACCATACATGTTGCAAGTTTGACAATATTTATTCATATAGGGTTTCTTCTATTGTTTTTTCAACTTGGATCTGCAGTCATGTGCTTGATGTCCATGTTTATTACAATTATAGCAATTTTCAAAAAATTTAGGAGAGTTTCTAGAAATGCCTTTTTCTTTGCTCCTGCAAAAATTTGATGTGTGGCATGTTTTTCCACAGTGATGGAAAGAGGGCTTCTTAAGCTTCTGATTTGAATACATATTCCTTTGTTCAGCTTGATTTGACAATTCTCCTTTCTTGGTATACCCTAATCTGGTATTATTGTTCAATCTTCTTTGATAGTTCAAAAATTCATCCACTCTCTTAGTACTTTCTTCAGTTCTCTTAATCACTTCATTATGTTGTTGTAGAATATTCAATTCATTTCTCATTTTTTCATTCTCTTCTTTCAATACACCAATGTCTTCTAGTTTTCTAGCAAGCTCAATATTCACTTGGTTTGCCTCATGACTCATAGCAACCACTTGATTGGTGATCTCAAAGAAATGTTCAGTAAGTCTCAATATCTCAGATTCTTTTTCTTGTAACTTTTCAATCATCTGTCTTCTGTCATCAACAACCATGTTTCTATCTTGTTCAGCTTTCTTTGCATCGTTCAAGACTTCAACCATTCTAACCATTTGTGTATCTTGACCGATCTGTAGTTCTTTCACTTGTTCAGTAAGTTTTTTATTGCTCTCAGATAGCTTTGATATGATTCCTTCAGATGCATCATATATGCTACCAGATATAGATCTAGATGTGTCAAATGGGTCAGGAATCTCTTCTTCCTGATAATCATTCTCATGACAGCGAAGTTCCTGTTGGAATTAATGGGAAGTAGTACTGAGAGGGGAGGGGTGAATCAATACCTCTAAAACTTTTAACACCTTTTATAATTCATCATTAGTAATCATTCAATTATGTATTGCCAACCATTACTGTTATTCTTTCTTATGCATGTATTGTTTGTTCACAATCTTTAATATTTTTCAACAATCATAGAAGAATTCATGAAAATGATAAACACATAACACAAGATATGGTATCACAAAAAACTCATGTTAGGAAGTAAAAATTGTGGTGGGGATGGCACCCACAAAACTTTACTATCTGCAAAATGGAAGGGAGCTGGTTAAGGCTTACAATTTGATCACCTCTAATGATCTACCCTGTTAGGAGTATTAAGGTGGAGACCTGTTAAGATCTACTCTGTTAAGAGCTTTATCAACACTGAATTTAAGTGTGCACTCAGTTATGAGATTCACAATAGGACGGTTAAGCCCACCTTTCTTGAAAGGATTTCATTAGTGTACTACACTTGTTAGAATGAGTACAAATGTTGACCTGACTATATGTAATCTACTATTGCTGATTTACATATCCATTAAAGCTCTTACAATAATAATATCACCTTAAGTGATTGATGAATACCTTTTCTCTGCTTGTCGATAGCCTCTGTTCTGTTCTTGAAAATTGATTTGATTCTATTTGTGTCCTTCTACATGAATTCTCTGTCTGGTCTCTAGTTTCTCTCCATGGCTACTATCTTCATTGATCAACAACAATTCTCAATGGATTGAGTACCTATTTATACAAGTATTTGACCTATCTTGGAATTCATGCATTACAATGTTAACTCTTGGATCCAAGGTTTACAACTTGACCTTGATCTTTAGTTTGAATGTTTTAAAATAGTAAAACTAATTAAAAAAATAATAAATACATTGCTTCCTCCGCACATAATGGATTTAAAATAAAATCAAGAAGCTATAAATACAACTTCAATGATTTATAAGATGTGGAAAGTCAGATCCACTTTTTGCAGGATGTAACTGATTGTCTATTCTTGGTCATTGGTTTTAACTTGAAGTCTGTCGGCATTCCTTGACTGAACTGTTTGTCGAGTTCCCTGTATTTTTTGGGTTCCTTTCTTTGTTGTTCCGTCGGGTAGCATTGTTGTTACTCATCGGGTAACCTTGGCGTCGGATAGTGTTGTGCCATGTCTGTCAGTGTAGAGTAAACCGATGGTGCAGATCATGTTTTTCTCTAAGTATACTAATGGAAAAATATAATGCCTTCAATCTCCCCCTTTGACATTAGTATCAAAAACTGATATGTGCATAATACTAAAGTGTTTTAGTATGTATACACCATGTTTATATCCTTGTCATAATATGACTTCCCCTAACTATGTGCACCGGTATAGTATATGCATACATACATGTATACTATTCATTCTCTATATATACATTATTTCCCCTTTCTTTTACTATACATATGATTTCCTCCTTTTAACTGGGGTGAGTGAACATATCAAATTCCCCCTTTCTTTGATACTAATGACAAAAATGTACAACTTATAATATACCAAAATTGTGACAAAAATATGCAATTTACAATGTGTCAAATATGTTAGAATGGGTTATTTTGATATCTTCAAGCATTTTTTCCCATTGTTCTTTTAGTTGTTCTAGTGCCATGTGTTGCAGCTCTAGCCTTGCGTGCATATCACAAATGTTGTCGAGGATAGACATTTTTGGGGTGGCAATTAGGGTTTTTTCCTATGTCATATGTTGTTGTAGGAGTGTAAGTGTTGGTAAGAGCTTAACTTGGTGCTCATTTACCTCATTTATGTACTTCATCTCTACAAATTGTATATCATGTCTATGTTTTCTAGCCTGTATGATTTGTTCATTGTGAAATTTAAGTGCTTCTTCCGTGTTGGTTAGACTATGTGCACTGTACTTAAGATCAGCATCTATTTTTGCTATCTTGTCGGTATACTCCTGAGTGAGTTGATCTAAAGTGCACAATCTCTTTATAAAGGTAATAGCCTCTGATAGAATTGGATCAATTGTACTTACCAATTTAGATAGCTTGACCTTTTTCAGTGCCACTTCCTGGCTTATTTTCTCAGCTAGCTTGAACTCATACTTTTTTCAAGTCTCTCTTCCATAACCTTCTTAGAATCAATATCCTGAGATGTTATTGCATCTGTGAGTATGACCAGTTGATCAAGCATCAAATCTTTTTGATCAATATCTATGTCAGGTACAATCTGTTGAAGTATTCCTCTTGCTACTTCCAGTGCCTTGGCCTCTTTTGCTTCTCTCTTCAGTTTGTCTTGAATAGATTTTCTTTCACAGATCTTAGCATATTTTTTCAATGCAATTGGATCCAATGTTCTTGGATCACAGACTGGAATCTCAATGATTTCATCTAGAGTTACTGGATTCTTATTCTGTCGTTTCTTCTTCTTTGAGATTTGAGGGGATGCAGATGTATGAACTACCATAGCTAGTTCATTTGTTCGCTCTGAATTACTTGGTGAAGGTTTTGTAGAGGATGCATCTTGTATCTTCTTCTCAGTGGGCACCTGTTGGTTATGTGAAGATGTCTCTTCATTAACTTTGGGTGTTTCTGCATAATGTGCTCCTAATTTATTCTCCAGCTCATCCTTCTTTCCTTCTTCACCTTTCTCTGTTGGTTTGTCCCATATTTTGTTCTGAGTTTTTTCCTTATTCTGATCAGTAGAAGTATCTTTATGATCATCATTTGCAGCTTTCTTTGTAGTTGTATATGTGGTTTCTTTTTCTTCTCCATCACCCTTGTCCTCGGGTGTGCTTATTTCCTTTTCAGTAGATCCAGCATTTCCCTCCAGTATGTTTATTGCCTTCATTAGGATAGGCATGTTACTTTGAGTTGTAGCTTGGGCTTTGTCAATAGTGGTGTCCTGCTCGTCGGTTTGAGCCTTGTCAACAGTGACATCCTCATCTTTCTGTGTATCTGTTGAGCATTGTTTTAACACAAGCCAACTTGCTAGGATCTCGAGGTTCAATCTCCTCTCTTAAAAGAATAACAGAATTATTCCCAAGGTTCTCCAGGGTCGGGTCACAACCTTCTTGGTTGCTCAGCTGAAGATAAATGTGATTGTTCATGAGGAGGCCTTTGTTGGTACATTCAAGACAGCAAACTGCAAAATATTGTTAATTCTCTTTTTTGGGTATTTTCTATTTTAACAAATATGGTGTTTGTAAATAGAATGCAATTTTGTGTTTTTTAAGATGATAATTTCAGAATTAATGACAGCGTTTGAAATGAGAGAAGGTTAACGAGAAAGGAAGCAAATTTGTGAGAAAGTCAAATCCTAACAACATAAACCGCTATAAACCCTTCCTTGCGAATTGAATGCTAGAGAGATTTGGAACAACCCACAAAGCATAAACCAGACCAAGTCACAATTCACTACTTCACGGATGCAAGCTTTTGGAGAGAGGATGTATTCACTCGTGCAAGATATTCAAAATCTATCAAATCGTGAAGCCACCAAGAAGTGCACACCCATGAGATAGATTTATTGTTAAGCCCAAAGATGATCTCCTCCATACATTCGTCACAGCAAGGTAGATACACGGCAGTAAACTCCAACTAAAAGTAGCACGAATTTGAAACACAATAACACAAAGGGCTCTTTGAAAATAAAGAACAATGCAAGCATACATTCAATAAATTCACATAGATAGCTGTAATTCACACACCACGAATGAAGCACCCAATGTAGATCTTTATTGTATTAAAAATTTGGTCCTTTACATTGTGTTTTGATTACAATATATAGAGTTTTGATCTACAACTCTGATTTTCGGAGCTACGGCATCAGAGAGTCTAAACTAGAGAATAAAAGCTTAAAACTAGAACTTTGCTAAAGGAAAACTACTGCTAACTGATACCACCTAACTTGCATGGATTTTAAACCCATTTACAATCCATTTTCTCATGCAAAGAGGGAAAAATCCATCAAAGAGAAAGAGAAAGAAAGAGGAATCCTTCTGTGAACTGAGAGTCTTCTTCTTGGTTCTTGTTGTTCTTCTCAGATTCTTCATCTAGGTCATTTTTACGGTGGGGATCTAATAGGAGACCCTTAGTTCTTCTGAAATGAACTCAAGTTGTCCATTGATCTGATCTAGAGTCAAACTAGTGTTGAGAAAAGTAACCTCGCTGAAAACACCCAGTTGTTTCGAACCCCGACCTCTACCCCAAAATTTTAATGTCTTCAGAATTTCCCAGGTGCCTTTTAAAATCCTCAAACTTCGGAGGTCCAAAAGTTCAGACCTGTTGTAGGCCAAAAGGCCAAAAAAATTTGAGAAGGCTGAAGGCTAAAATCTTCGCAGGCCAAAAGGCCGAAAAATGCTCTTTATCGTATTGGCCGAAAGGCTGAAACGTCAGAGGCCAAAAGACCAAAAAACCTGCCTTGGTGAATTTTAACCAAGTATGAAAATACTGCCTGGTCTACTGGCATTTGCATCATGAATCTTTACCCAGTGAAGACTTCAGGGTGAGCCGCCCAGAGCCTCTGCACTATCTCTTGGATTTCCTCAAAATTGATCTCTTTCCTTTTCACCTTTGTGACCCTTCGTTCTAGCTTCTCTCTGAAGATAGTCATTTCAGAAGCGAAGAATGTGATATCATCTTCATGCTGTGACATCCTATGTATCTCATTATTCATGTAGAATAGTTGTTGCAAGGCCTCCTTGGTACTGACTCTGGTCAGAATGTCTCTAAACTGTTTGACCACTTCCTTAGAGGGACGTAGAGCCTGTTGGCTTTCATCCCGGTAAACGCTGAGGCCAATTTCTTTAAAAGAAGGTATCGATATCTGTGACCCATTTTATTACCTCCTCCTAATTTTCTTCTACAAGGGCCTGATGTTTCTTTTAGACCTTAATTATTTTGGTCATCTGTTTGATCCAAGTCTCAAATTTGTCCAATTCTTTGCCATCATAGATCTTCACCAAAATTTAGAAGCGTTGCTTTTTAATTACCTCTAAATCCTAGAGGGTTGCCTGCCACTTAGCTACCTCGGCATTCATACCGTCGTCATCTTCCATTAGGTCGATGAGGGAATTAATCTCAACCAAAATGGTCCTGTATGGACTGAATATTGATGAGATGGCCTTCTCTCTGAACTGTTTGAAATCATTTATCCAATCAGCACTCGCCTAGATGAGGGAAGGGGTTAATCTTGCCGGAAAATCTGGCGTAGCTCTTTTATCAATCAAGGCTTGTAATGAAGCCTCCAAACAATTTCGGTCAATGAGACCCACCATCTTTTGAATGACCCTTTTTAGAGCCTCATTTTGGTTTGTTAAAGACTTTATGGTTTCTTCGTCTTTACTCATGAACCCCAGAGCATGTTTGAGGCCCAAAACTGCTAATTTTTTGCTTCCTTCCCTGGTCGGTTCCCCCAAGTCCACCTCCTTGAATGTATAGTCTCCTGATGAGCCTGTGGTTTGAGAGGTGCTCAGGGGTGGGATAGCTATTTATGTTGTCCATTGACCCTTAGGGTCTTGGATCACATATGACATAGTTTTGGCTGGCATACTTGTGTCTGCATGGTGGAAAGCTTGCTTTACCATAGTTATACTTGTATCTTCTCTGTCCAGTTCACTGGTGTAGGTTCTTCTATGTGACTGTATCTCCTTGGTAAACCAAGTAGGTTTACTAGAGGTAGTTACTGGCTCATATGGTGCCATATGGAGAATTGGGGTCAAGCCTTGCTGCCCTGGGGCTATTCCCTGTTCTGATTCCTTCTCTGCCTCTTCTCCTTGCCCATCTTCTCCTTCCTCCATTCTATCCCCCTATGAAACCCTTTGCATTTCCTCATCTTCCTTATCTGGTTCACTGACCTCTTTCTCACTTTCCTTCTCCAGGCCTTTATTGGCTGATGAATCAATTACCACATCTGGCCTGAGATCGATCATAGCCTCTAGTGAGGTCTAAAAAGGTGATGTGTCTTCTGTGCCTACTGCTCCTTCAGTTTTTTGGGTGGCACATGTCGGTGGGATTGAGGTTGAGGGGATAAGCGTTGGCATGATTGGAGTGGGAGATGCGGAGGTAGTGGTAATAGATGGGGGTGGAGTTGGTACAAGAGGAGGTGTTGGAGTCAGTAGGGAAGCTGGTGGAGTAAGTATGTAGGATGGTGGAGTGGAAACCTGGCTCCCTCCAGCTACATTATATGTTACCAAACCCTAAGTTACCCCACTGTCTTTGGTTTTAGGCCCTGGAGCAGGATTGGGACCTACTGGTGGAGTAGGAACATTCACTGGAAGATTGGTGAACTAGACCGGTGGAGGAGTAAGGGCTACCTGTGGTTGTATGAGTGGTGGTGTCCCAGCGTATGCATCTTGGCCTTGGTCCTAAAAACCTTCAAGTCCCTCAAAATCAGAGAGAAAAAACTCATCAGGCCCTAGCGGATCCACATGATCATCCTATGCTTTGGGATCCTCTCTATGTTTCTTAATAGTCTCATTTTCCCTCCTCTTCTGTAACCTGGTCTTCCAGACTAGGGGCTCACTCGCATCCTCTTCCTCAGGCTCTTCCTGCATTATTTCCAACTGCGGAGACTCAGAACTCTTCTTCCTCTTATAGGTTTTCTTTTCAGTAGTGGGGGAAGATTGGCTAGAGGTGGATGGGCATTCTCCTGATTGGGGTTGTGCCAATCCTGCTAGTGGGTCAATCTGGCCCATCATTTTGGTTTTCTTAGGCCTAGGATTGGAGCCATATTCAACTGGTCGTTCATGACCATACACCATTCTTGGCTTCTGAGGGGGAGCCTTCTTGTATTTAGGAGCTGTTGACTTCTCCCCTCATTGTTTCTCTACTTTCTTAGGGGGGCTCCATTAATGTCTTCACTAGGTTTGGACTCATCTGGTGTGGCTTCTTGATCTAAGATATGGTGGTTTTTATCATGTGTCTTGCCCTAAAGTCTATGTCATCATTCTCATCTTTATCTACCTCGGCGTTCATGATTAGTCGGTCATATACCTTGTCTTGTGTGTAAATGTCTTCTAGGACATTCTTTGAATCACATTCCCATATCTTCGGGGAAATAGGAACCTTCAACACCTCTTTTTCCAGGGTTAGGTTCATTCTACAGTAATCTTGGATTTTGACCTCATGGTCATCTACACATTTTATCCAATGATCTTCTAGATGTGGCTCATGTATGTAGAATCTACCGATGATATGGCTATAAGTACCTATGGGGTCAAAATGAGCTCGCACCGTCTTGTAAACTTGCAAGGGGCAAGCATCCCATTCAAAAGCAATGGATATGTAGACCTTCATGTCCTACAGTGTATAGGGTCCCAAAGAGATGGGAAAGTCCCAACAGTGCTTCTTCTTATGCTTGATGTTCTCGTATGCATCCGCGAGCTGCCTCACCATTTCCAATATGATTATCTAGTCACATGGATACCTGGGTAGCTTCTTTGGTTGTATGGTTGACCCAGCTATCTGAATGTAGGTAAATGTCCTAAACTAGATGAAATAAGCCCCAATGGCCTTCACCTTGGCTGCAGCTTCCTTTGACATTCTTTTAGCAAAGTCACCCTCAATAGATCGAATGACTGCGAAAATGAACGCATCGTTGACTATTCTGTAATCAGGGGAATCCTCTTACATGTTTGCTTCTTTTACCAACTGTGGGTGTACAAGATGGGGCCTTGCATTTGGATCATTCAGGCTTCCCCTCTTGGTGAGGCCTGGGTAATCTTCCCGTGCAGCTAGTAGGTACATTATGTAAGTGCTCATGTAGAACTTTGGGTTATGCTTCACTGCTGTCAGTTGCTCATCTAGGTTGTCACTTATAATAGTGCCCCAAACAAACCTTTCCTTTTGTTCCCTGATCCTCTCTATCAAAAGGATCATCCAATGCTCAAGTCGGGTGGATTGTGGTAAACTGTACACCCTACTTATCATCGTTATAGCTGCCTAGATATCATCTTTCATATAACCTCTCCGGAGGTCTATCTTGTCTATTTTTTTCTTGGGAAGTGGTTGTTTGAGGTATTCATTGTTCATCATCTCAGTTGCAGCTTGCTCCTTGTTGCCAAACCATTTGTTCCCCTTTTCAATGTAGAAATCATAGAACTTATCTACGCCTTTGTGGAGGTGGATGACATCTGGCCTAATGTCCAATACAACCTGGGCTTCCGAGTTCACTACCACCCTTTTGTCTAAATCATAGTGGTGGGCTAGGGTGATGATCAATTCTGAGGATGTAACAGCCATTGGGTACATGGCTGCATTTACCAGCCCGGATAGGACTAATGAGGTATAGTCCTCGAACCTGTTTGCTGGTTGGGAGCACTGGGTCAGGAATTCATTCCAATCCACGTTCCCGATGTTAGTATCAGTTATCTCGCTATGTTTGTTCCCCACCTTTGAGACAGGGGGATTCCCCTTGTATAGATACTTCATTGGGGATGCTATCTTGGGTTCAGTCATTCCTGCAAGACAAGGAAAGTATCAGTAGCTTATTGGACCAAAAAAAAAAAACAATTTGAACTATGAAAGCAAGCTAAAAGAAATTTTTTGCACTTTTGCACCTTTCGGGGTTTCAGACACCAAAAACTTGATCGGAGATGAAAAGTCTGAAAGTGCGAACAGGCAAAAAAAAGGCGAGGCCAAGTCTGTCGGTGTTTCAGAGATTCGGGCACCGAACTCAGAGGGATCTTGAAGATTCAATTTTTCAGACTTTTCAGATCTTTCAGACATCTGAAAGTCCGAAATGGCACTTGGCGAGGATGAGCATCTAGTTTTCAGCCATTCGGAGGCCGAAAACCTATGATAGGTGCCGCGACATGGAAAAACATAAAAACCCAAAACTTAGACTTGTTGACACTGGGAAACCCTAGGGTGGACAAGGAGGGATGTCCCTATCGACACACAAAGACACAAGAGCCTGAAAGGATAACAAAATGAAGTGCCCTAGGATGGACAAGCTCTAGGTGCACCGAAAAGACAAACAAACTGAAGACCCTAACAAAAAATAGAAGAGAAAGGAGAGCGAGGAGGACTTACCTTGGATGGATGAGCAGTGGAGGACAACTAGGTGGATCGAAGGGAGAAGCGGTCGGCAAGGAGAAACAGAGGGAGAACGCGAGCGGGAGCAAAAAAGAAATCAAAAAATGCAAAGTGAAGTGAGAAGAGGAAGTCACCTCTTTTATAACCCATGGGTTGACGTCAGCAACTTCAGGGTTTCGGATGCCGAAAGGCCGAAAAAATGAGTGAAGACCAAGAACATTCGGCCTTTCAATGATTTCAGACTCCGAAATCACCGAAAGGTCAGGTCTTCCGCCTTTCGGCCCTTTCGGTATTTTGGAGGACCTAAGTCCTCCAAAAGGCCAAAAGGGCCAAAAGATCGGGTCTTCTGCCTTTCAGCCATTCTGGTCTTTCGAGGGACTTAGGTCCTCCGAAAGGCTGAAAGGCCAAAAAAGCTTCTTCTATCTCCTTCCGTTTCAATAATCTTTCCTGGAGGCTGACTGGATCTCCTCGAGGGGCGGACACGACGAAAAGAAAAAAAAACAATAGGAGGGTCCCCTTGGCTAGAGGACCAAAATGGGGTGTGCATTGTGGACCCACAACAAATAGCCCCGACAAAAGGAGGAATGACCAAGGCATTTCTTCATCATCAACACTCTTCTAGAAAGTAACTTTGCAGTAGAACAAAACCAAGAGGCGGTGGAGTCGATGGTTCTCAATGACCTCCAATCTAAGGTTATTCTATTAGTTTCCTTGTGTGTGTTCATATGTATTCATTTGTGGACCTTGGGTTGTGATTACCAAGGCACTCGCCAGCTATTTCCAACCTTCACCAAATAAACTAGGGCTTCCCGGAAAGAGCTTTGCTGCCAGTCAGGCATCCATAGCCCCGATAAAGTTTTCCCTGAATCCCAAGTATAACCTTGCTCTACTTCTATTCGGGTGTCCATAGCCCCAGTAGACGTTGTCATAATCACCCAAGTCCGTCCTGTCTGCTAGGCTACAACTTTCTTTCTTTGTGAGAGCTTCATCTTTTGGAAAATCATTTTGTTTCTGTCGTTTGCTTGAAAATGTATCAAGCTCATGGACGTTAATGTGCTCCATGCATTCAGGTCCGTAACCCCTTTTTCTTCTTCTTCTTTTCTCTGGTCTAAGAAATGATTAGGTGGTGTTTCCCGGATGGTTTACTCGTGACCTCTTTGGGGCACTTTTCTTTTGAGTGTTTCTCTTGCATTCCTTTTCGGCTCTCTCTTCTTTTCATCTTTTTTTTTTTTTGTTTGTGCCTTCACAATTCAGTTTAGACTTGGGTTTTGGGATAGGTGGGTACCCAAACCTATGCACTCAGGCTGCTTATAGCTAGCAAATGCCTTAGAAACCAATGCCCTTGGGTGTTGTTTCTTTAATGTGCTTTGTGATCAGGATGAGCAAACTTTGAACTTCTTCTTGTTTGTCAATGATAATCATCAATACTTTGTCTCTTAGGAAGGTTCTCCCATGCTGTATGTGTCCTTGGAGAAATTTGACTAAGAAATACCTCAAATCCTTTTGTGGGACAACTTGGATTGGATCCAAAACATATTGACCCGAAACAACAAAACAAGCCCCGCCAAAAGAAAAGAACAAACACGAGCGGAAGAAAGGACTGATGGCGAGGATGACAAAAAAGGAAAAAATGCAAAAGTGACTATGGTACAAGGGACAAAAGACAGTCCCGCTTATGATCCAAAGTAATGTTTGAGGAATTTCCCATTGACAGGCAATGGGGTCAACTCTCCACCCAGTGTGCTGATCCTAAAAGTGTTCTCCCCCAAGATCTCTGATATCTGGTAGGGGCCGGTCCACAGTCTTTGGAACTTGGTGTGGCTGCCTAGCTTTTCTTTTGCCTTATCCCACATGAGGACAAGGTCAGAGATCCTAAAGTCTTTGATGGTAGCTCTCTTGTCGAACCACCTTTTGACTATAGCCTGATGTTTTGATACATGTTCCAGGGATAAATTTCATTTCTCCTCTAAGTTCGGGAGATTCATGAGTCTGACCTATACTCGGTCTTCCTCCCCTACATATTGGTCCATGAATCTCAAAATTGGGATCTTCAAGTTCATAGGAAAGACCAGTTGCAAGATGTAGACTAGCTGATATGGAGACGTCCCCAGGGTGTTCTTGATCCTTACGTGATCAGTCCACAAAGCATATTTCAGTTGCGTGTGCCAGTCTCTGGGGTTGTCATCCAGGAGGTGTTTGAACACTATCGTCAGATTTTTGTTTGTAGACTCTGCTACACCATTGCCTTGTGGATAGTAATTTAAAGAGAACTTGAGGATTACCTGGTTTTTGAAGGCCCATTGCATGAGTGAGGATGAGAAAAAAGAGGGAGCATTATCACATACCAGATAGAATGGCATTCCAAACCTATTTATGATGCGTTCCTCTACGAACTTGGTTACGACCTCAGTGGTACAATTCTTCAATGCTTGTGCCTCTGTCCAGCATGTGCAATAGTCGATAGCTGTCAAAATAAACTTATGTCCTGTAGATGAAGGGGGGTTAATCACTCCAACAAAATCTAAGCCCCATTGGGCGAACGGGCGTACCTCATAGACTGGTTGTAGGGGCATCACTGGATTTCTCTCTCGAGTTGCACTGGTATGGAAAGTGTAGAAAGATCTCACATGTTCACCAGTATCTTTAAATATTGTGTGCCAAACATATCTTTCCCTCAGGATTTGGTGGGCAGTGGCTTCCGCCGATCCATGTCCTATTCCGTATTTATCATGAAAGTCCACCAGAATTTGCTTTGCCTCCATTCTATCCAGGCATCTTAAAAACAAACCCTCATAATTGCATTTTTGGAGTTGTCCACCTTTTAGCATGTAAGAGTTTCTTTTGATCTTTAGAGCTCTCCTTTGGGATGCATTCATTTCTTCAAGGCAGCGGTTCTGCAACAGGTAGTACACTATGTCTTGGTACCATATATCAGTGATTACACCTTGATCGGTGTATGTTTGGTAGACTAGACCTTCTTCAAACTCAGAGATTAGTTTTGTTAGGCCTTGGCCCCTCACCATCTTCATCAGTTGGATTTCCAGGTCAAACTCTTGGAGGGTTGCCATCCACTTTCCTCTCCGTTCACCTAACTCATTATGCATCAAGAGGGATTTAACTGCTGCATCTGGAACTATCCCAATGACTTTACTCCTTAGAATATAGTGTCTAAATTTTTTCACTGCCTTGACAAGAGAAAATGACTTCTTATCGAGGTTTGGGTATCTGAGCTTGGCATCTTTGAAAGGGCAACTCATAAAGGCGATGGGCCTTTCGTCTTCACCATTCTTCTTTTGCGTGAGGATTCCAGCGCAGGAATGTTCTGACGTGAAAGAATAAACTTTGAATAGGAGGGTATAATCAGGGCTAGCAAGGACTGGCACCATAGCAATGGCATTCTTAATTTCTTCAAAAGACTTCTTGGCTAGGAGAGCCCATTCAACCTTGGCATCTTTCTTGAGCATGTCATTCAACGGTTTCACTATTTTTGCAAAACCACTGATGAATTTCCTGACGAAGTTAATCTTCCTAAAGAAAGACTTCAATTCCTTGCGGCTATGAGGTGGTGTCAACTTTAGGATCACCTCCACCCTTTTGGGGTCAATGGATATCCCCTTTTTGGAGATGATATTTCATAAAAGCTTCCCTTCAGTTACCCCAAACACGCATTTCTTGGGATTGAGGGATATCCCAAATTCTCTGCACCTTTGAAGGCACTTCCTAAGGTCGTTTACGTGATCAGCTCTCAGCTTTGAGTACACTGTGAGATCATCCATGTAGATGATAATGCATTTCCCTACTAATCCTTTGAAGGCTATGTCCATCGCTCTTTGAAAGGTGGCTCCGACATTAATCAGTCTGAAGGGCATTCATCGGTACGCGAAAGTTCCCCATTTAGTTGCGAATGCTATCTTCAGTCGGTCCTCTTCTTGTACCATCACCTGGTTGTATCCAGAATAACCATCTAGGAATGACATCATTTGACATCCATTAACCTTTTGCAACACTTCATCTAGAGATGGGAGTGGATAATTATCCTTTTGAGAGGACTTTTTGAGGTTCCAGAAATCTACGCATAATCGGATTTCTCCAGTCTTTTTTCTCACAGGCACTAAGTTTGCAACCCATTTACAATGTCGAATCGGGAAGATGATCCTGGTGTCGAGCAGATTTTGGACTTCCTTTTGAATTAAGGGTTCCATAGTGGGATTCACGATTCTTTGTCGTTTCCTGAAAGGCTTAGAATCTTGTTTCAAAGGGATGTTGTGCACTATGACTGAGGTGTCATATGTCTTCAATTCTTCATAACTCCATGCTATGACATCTCGATATTCAGTGAGGAGTTGGACCATCTTCTCCCTCTCTTCTTTGGTTCCCACCTTTTTGATGTGGACTTCTCTTGGTTCTTCTTCCGTGCCCAGGCTGTAGGTGTCACATTCTTTACCATTAGATGCTATGTCGGGGCGTCCTCTCATAGAAGTCTTATTGTTGTCAAAAATCCTCTCTAGCTCTATCATTCCCTTGGGTATGGTATTGGTCTTTAGGTTTATGATGCCATGATCATTAGGCTCTTTAGGTTCAACTGTCTCCTCACCTTCTTTATCTTCATCTATGATCTACTTTTCGAATACGTCGGTGCACATGATAAATTCTAAGATATGTTGATTATCCAAGAAGACTTGGAAGTTAGTGATATTATCCAGAATGGCTGCGGCTATCACAAGTTCAACTGAGAATTTCTTTAGTTTGGATTTCTCCATTGGATGTAGTGAACTAGCTGAGACTGCCAATGCATCAGCAACAACATTCTTTCTCCTCAGGATGGTTTTGATGTCGAAAGCGTCGAAGTCATTGATGAGATCCCATGCTCTATTTCGATAGGCTGAGAGTCTTTTATCATTGCAAGTATACTGACTACGGACCTGTTTGACAACCAATTGTGAGTCTCCTTCCACTGTCAAGATTTTGATCCCTTTCTCATGAGCTAGGAGAAGTCTGCGAACCAAAGCTTCGTATTCTGCAACATTGTTAGTGCAAATGAACTGTAACCTATAAGCGGCATAGAAATACTTACCTCTCAGATTTACCAGTTTGATTCCCACACCGGCCCCTTGTTTACACTTGGAATCGTCGAAGCAAATTTTTTCATATCTGAGGTGGTTTAGTAGGGCTTGGTTTGGTTTATCTTTTCTTTGAGAAACCCTTGGCCTCTAGTTTTCGGCTCCTCTCTCCATCGCTGCCAAAAGACGTTGATTCTCCTATATACTGAGTATGCCTAGGTTTGGGGAGCTTATTGTCTTCATCGCCTTTATCCTCCAGCATCCCCTTGTGAGCGGGACATGCTCTGTCATCTGAGGTACTCCAATCACTAAGCAAGTTCGGGGCAGGCCCCTTATCATCAGCATCTGACCCACTGTCTTGGTTTTGGGGTGTACTATTTGCAAGGACTGAGTTGTCTATGTTTGGTGTGGTGTCATTCCTGCTTTCTACTCCAAGTGTACCTTCCTTTATTGTTAGTGCTTTTGGTAGCTCATTGGGTCTGGAAATTTGAGCCAACACTTGGGACAGTGCTTCTTGAGAACTAGGGCATGTAAACTCAGAATGGCTAGTTTGATGTAACTGACAATATCCAGGTAGTAACAAGATGTTAGGATCTACGTCTAGACCCAAATGTCGTAGGCTAGCCATGGCACTATTGACAAAACTTTGGAAGATGTCATTGCTAATCTTTGGCTCTAGGAGACCTTGGATAGGACTATGATCTGACTCTTCACCTTCTCAGATCTAAAACATGAAGACATCGTCCAATTGATAAGTACCCAAGTCAGTTTGAGTGAACAAAACTTCATTAGGGGCATTGTACTTAGTGATCATCCTTTTCAGTTTAGGCTCTGCATCTATCTTGATTTGCTTGTTCAAACCTCTCCATGGTATCCAGAGTTGGGTGAAATCTGTAGAAATCCATCCTCTTAAACATTTGGTCCACTCTTGACTTAGAAACATACCATAAGTCTCAGGTATGTCCACTATGTGTACATCAATGCGCTCCTGGATCCGGGGATCCGCGACTAGTTGGATGTGCACATCCAGGAGGACACCAATCACTTTGACCTCAGTTTTGTCTAATTGTATGACCACCCAATTTGTCACTTGGGGCACCATACCTAACTTTTGGCAAATGGATAGGGGCATAACGTTGCATGAGGCTCCTGAGTCAATTAGGCAATTATGTAAGTTTTTTTTGAACATCCGCAGGCTGAGTAGGAATGGAGGAACCTCTATCTTGCCTGTGAACACTGCTGGGAATGCCTCAGATGTGTTGACATGGGACGTAGGCATCCTGGTGTTGTTGGTTGATGGGCCAGCTTTTGAATGGTCCAAGGATCTTAAAAGGGCTTCCTTTTGAGATGGGCAGCCTTGTAATAAATCAAACATAGAGATGTTCGCCTTAGTTTTCTTGAGTTCATCTACTGCACTATACTTGTCATTTGACCAGGCCGTTCCTCGGTAGCTAGCATATGTACTTGTTGTAGGAGGTATGGGGGCACTTGGGCCTTTGGGAGGTGTGGGATTGTTACTAGCCTAAGGATCTGGCGGAGTTGGCTGCTTTCCTGGAGGTATGCCATCAGTAAGGGATTCCTTTCTACTCTGAAGGTTGTATGAGTTTCGTTGATCATTTTGGAAAGCATGTACTTCAGAATATTCAAGCTTTTTTTCCCTCTAAAAAGGGAAGATGAATTCATCTTCTCCCATATAGGCTTCTGGGCCTCCCTCCTTTCCGGACTCATAAGAATCGAACACCATAGCATTGAATTATGTCAGGGGCCCCTCTAGATTCTGGGTGTAGTGGTCTTGGGAATTGTTAGCATATCCATTATTGTCCTAATGCCTACTTGGAGCCCCGACAAAATTGGCCTCTGAAGCTTCATAAGCATTGGCATTGTCTGTCGGGATGCTACCATTATTGGGTCTAGTGTTCCATGGCCGATTTGGCCTTTGTTGCCCAAATGGTTTCTCTTGTGTGTTGTTGCTGCTATATGCCTTGAAACCCCGGTTTGGTTTTTGAGGGTATGTATTTGGATTAGTAGATGCTCATTGGTATCCACCTTTATTTTGGGGTGGGTTTAGTTTCATTCTAGTAACTTTGCTAGTGAGCTGTGATAAAGTCTTTTTTACGGCATCTAACTCGGAAGCCATGAGAGCATCAGGCTCGTTGTGGGGTACAACCCTCTATTCTACGAATGTCATTTTATGAGTTTCGTAGCCTGGATAAGTAATGGATGGAGGCAAGGTTGTACATGGTTGTACCGACATGGGTGAGTGGTTGGTCAAGGCTTGATTGTTTGCTACAAATGGGTGTGGGACAGAAAGATTACTTGGGATGGGCGCAGCCACATAGCTTCCTTCTTGTGGGTCCATTTGCTAAGTAAAGATGATGGCCTCATTATACACCTTTTCAATTGTATCTCTATCTGTCGCGGGAAGCCTTCGTAGAAATACTGAGGTGAATGGGTCTAGAGATTTTAGGTAAACTTGTATGACAGTCTCATCTAGTATAGTGTAAGGAGTTTCTAGATTCTGATGCATTTTGTGAAAGTGATGATTAAACATAGAGATGGGCTCCTAAGGATCTTTCCTCATGGTTACGAACTGGTGATGTGTTGCAGCAGGATCAACATATAATTTGAATTGATTGAGGAATTTGGTTTCAAAGTCATTCCATATTGAGATAGACCCTCATGGTAAATTAAGGTACCAGTTGTATGCAAACTCTCCCAAGTTATATAGGAAGAGACGAAAGACAACGTCTTGGTGGGCAATCTCTTTACGGTTGTAAATTTCCTTGAAGGCACGAATATGTTCTTCCGCTGTCCTAGATTTTCCATATATGAATCATGTACAAAACTTCTCTGGATTTTTAGGTAACTCATGGAGCTGTCTGACAAAGTTCAAAGGTGAGCTTGTTGTGTTAGCAAAATAGGGCATAGGATGAGGTTTCTGAAAATTTTGATTTAGCAAGTTCTGATTTTGATTGATGGCTGCAGCAATAGTTGGGGCAGCGATGTGAGATTGTTGTCCAAGAGGATTCTGAGGTGCGTCAAGGTGATGAGAAGATTTATCCCCTACTTTACCCTTGTCGCTGTGATCCCTTCGGTGGTGAGTGAGTTTGAGAAACTTGCCTCTTTTCAGAGATGATCTAAGCACATGCTCGAACCTCTCTGGGGAGAAAGATCCAATATTATCCAGCTCTTGAGTCTTGAGGCCCTCCTTCTAGAGCCACTTCTGTTGACCGTTGTTTTAACACAAGCCAACTTGCTAGGATCTCGAGGTTCAATCTCCTCTCTTGAAAGAATAATATAATTATTCCCAAGGTTCTCCAGGGTTGGGTCACAACCTACTTGGTTGCTCAGTTGAAGATAAACATGATTGTTAACAAGGAGCACTTTACTGGTACGTTCAAGACAGCAAACTACAAAATATTGTTAATTCTCTTTTTGGGGTATTTTATGTTTTAACAAATATGGTGTTTGTAAATAGAATGCAATTTTGTGTTTTTTAAGATGATAATTTCAGAATTAATGACAACGTTTGAAATGAGAGAAGGGTAACGAGAAAGGAAGCAAATTTGCGAGAAAGTGAAATCCTAAGGACATAAACCGCTATAAACCCTTCCTTGCAAATTGAATGCTGGAGAGATTTGGAACAACCCACGAACCATAAACTAGACCAAGTCAATATTCACTACTTCATGGATGCAAGCTTTTGGAGAGAGGATGTATTCGCTCGTGCAAGATATTCAAAATCTATCAAATCGCGAATCCACCAAGACGTGCGCAACCACAAGAAGGATTTATCGTTAAGCCCAAAGATGATCTCCTCCATACATTCATCACAGAAAGGTAGATACACGGTAGCAAACTCCAACTAAAAGTAGCACGAATTTGCAACACAATAACACAAAGGGCTCTCTAAAAATAAAGAACAATGCAAGCATACATTCAATAAATTCGCATAGACAGCAGTAATTCACACACCACGAATGAAGCACACAATGTAGATCTTTATTGTATTAAAAATTCAGCCCTTTACATTGTGTTTTGATTACAATATATAGAGTTTTGATCTACAACTCTGATTTTCGGAGCTAGGGCATTAGAGAGTCTAAACTAGAGAATAAAAGCTTAAAACTAGAACTTTCCTAAAGGGAAACTACTGGTAACTGATACCACCTAACTTGCATGGATTTTAAACCCATTTAATATCCATTTTCTCATGAAAAGAGGGCAAAATCCATCAAAGAAGAGAAAGAGAAAGAAAGAAGACTCCTTCTGTGAACTGAGAGTCTTCTTCCTGGTTCTTGTTGTTCTTCTCAGATTCTTCATCTAGGTTGTTTCTGACAGTGGGGAACTGATAGGAGACCCTTAGTTCTTCTGAAATGAACTCAAGTTGTCCATCAATCTGATCTAGAGTCGAACTGGTGTTGAGAAAAGTAACCTCACCAAAAACACCCAGTTGTTTTGGACCCCGACCTCTACCCTAAAATTTTAATGTCTTCAGAATTTCCCAGGTGCCTTTTAAAATCATCAAACTTTGGAGGTCCAAAAGTTTAGATCTGTCGTAGGCTGAAAGGCCAAAAAACTTTGAGAAGGCCAAAGGAAGAAATCTTCGCAGGCCGAAAGGCCAAAAAATGCTCTTTATCGTATGGGCCAAAAGGCCAAATTGTCGGAGGCCGAAAGGCCAAAAAACCTGCCTTAGTGAATTTTAACCAAGTATGCAAATACTGCCCGATCTATCAGGCATTTGCATCATGAAGCTTTACCCAGTGAAGACTTCAGGATGAGCCGCCCAGAGCCTCTACACTATCTCTTGGATTTCCTCAAAATTGATCTCTTTCCTTTTCACCTTTGTGACCCTTCGTTCTAGCTTCTCTCTAAAGATAGTCATTTCAGAAGCGAAGAATGTGATCTCGTCTTCATGCTGTGACATCCTATGTATCTTGTTCTTCATGCAGAATAGTTGTTACAAGGCCTCCTTGGTACTGACTCTGGTCAGAATGTCTTTAAACTGTTGGACTACTTCCTTGGAGGGATGTAGAGCCTGTTGGCTTTCATCCCGGTAAATGCTGAGGCCAATTTCTATAAAGAACATATCGATATTTTTGACCCATTTTATTATCTCCTCCTGCTTTTCTTCTACAAGGGACTCATGTTTCTTGTAGATTATTTTGGTCATCTGTTTGATCCAAGTCTCAAATTTGTCCAATTCTTCACCCTCATAGATCTTCACCAAAATTTGGAAGCGTTGCTTTTTAATTACCTCTAAATCTTGGAGGGCTGCCTGCCACTTAGCTACCTCAGAATTCATACTACCATCATCTTCTATTAGGTCGATGAGGGAATTAATCTCAACCAAAATGGTCTTGTATGGCCTGAATATTGACGGGATGGCCTTCTCTCCGAACTGTTTGAAATCATTTATCCAATTGGCACTCGCCTAGATGAGAGAAGAGGTTAATCCTGCCGGCAAATCTGGCATAGCTCTTTTATCAATCAAGGCTTGTAATGAAACCTCTAAACAATTTGGGTCAATGGGACCCACCATCTTTTCAATGACCCTTTTTAGAGCCTCATTTTTGTCCGTTAAAGACTTTATGGTTTCTTCATCTTTACTCATGAACCCCAGAGCATGTTTGAGTCCCAAAATTGCTAATGTTTTGCTACCTTCCCTGGTTGGTTCCCCCAAGTCCACCTCCTTGAATGTATAGTCTCCTGATGAGCCCCTGGTTTGAGAGGTGCTTGGGGTTGGGATAGCTATTTGTGTTGTCCATCGACCCTTAGGGTCTTGGGTCACATATGACATAGTTTATGCTGGCACACTTGTGTCTGCATGGTGGAAAGCTTGCTTTACCACAATTATACTTGTATCTTCTCCATCCAGTTCACTGGTGTAGGTTCTTCTCTACGGCTGTATCTCATTGTTAAACCAAGTAGGTTTACCAGAGGCAGTTACTAGCTCATATGGTGCCATATGGAGAATTAGGGTCAAGCCTTGCTGCCCTGGGGCTATTCCCTGTTCTGATTCCTTCTCTGCCTCTTCTCCTTTCTCATCTTCTCCTTTCTCCATACTACCCCCCTCTGAACCCCTTTGCATTTCCTCATCTTCCTTATCTGGTTCGTGGACCTCTTTCTCCCTTTCCTTCTCTGGGCCTTTATCGGCTGATGAATCAATTACCGCATCTAGCCTAAGACCGATCATAGCCTCTAGTGACGTATAAAAAGGTGATGTGTCTTCTGTGCCTGCTCCTCCTTTGGTTGTCTGGGTGGCACATGTCGGTGGGATTGAGGTTGAGGGGATAAGTGGTTGCATAATTGGAGTGGGAGATGAGGAGGTAGTGGTAATAGACAGGGGTGGAGTTGTTACAAGAGGAGGTGTTGGAGTCGGTAGGGAAGCTGGTGGAGTAAGTATGTAGGATGGTTGAGTGGAAACCTGGCTCCCTCCAGCTACATTATTTGTTACCAAACCCTGAGTTACCCCACTGTCTTGGGTTTTAGACCCTGGAGCAGGATTGGGGCCTACTGGTGGAGTAAGAACATTCACTGGAAGATTGGTGAACTAGACCGGTGGAGGAGTAAGGGCTACCTGTGGTTGTATGAGTGGTGGTGTCCCAGTGTATGCATCTTGGCCTTAGTCTAAAAAACCTTCAAGCCCCTCAAAATCAAAGAGCATAAACTCATCCGGCCCTAGCGGATCTACAGGATCATCCTGTGCTTTGGGATCCTCTCTATGTTTCTTAGTAGTCTCCTTTTCCCTCCTCTTCTGTAACCTGGTCTTTCAGACTAGGGGCTCACTTGCGTCCTCTTCCTCAGGCTCTTCCTACACCGTTTCCAACTGCAGAGACTCAGAACTCTTCTTCCTCTTATAGGTTTTCTTTTCAGTAGTGGGGGAAGATTGGCTAGAAGTGGATGGGCCTTCTCCTGATTGGGGTTGTGCCAATCCTGCTAGTGGGTCAATTTGGCCCATCATTTTGCTTTTATTAGGCCTAGGACTGGAGCCATATTCAACTGGTCGTTCATGACCATACACCATTCTTGGCTTCTGAGGGGGAGCCTTCTTGTATTTAGGAGCTGTTGACTTCTCCCCTCGTTGTTTCTCTACTTTCTTGGCGGGGCTCCATTAATTTCTTCACCAGGATCGGACTCATCTGGTGTGGCTTCTTAATCCAAGATATGGTGGTTTTTATCACGTGTCTTTCCCTGAAGTCTATTTCATCATTCTCATCTCTATCTACCTCGGCGTTCATGATTGGCCAGTCATATACCTTGTCTTGTGTGTAAATGTCTTCTAGGACATTCTCTGAATCAAATTCCCATATATTTGGGGAAATAGGAACCTTCAACACCTCTTTTTCCAGTGTTAGGTCCATTCTGTAGTAATCTTGGATTCTAACCTCATGGTCATCTACATAGTTTATCCAATGATCTTCTAGATGTGGCTTATGTACGTAGAATCTGCCGATGATATGGCTATAAGTACCTATGGGGTCAAAACAAGCTCGCACCGTCTTGTAAACTTGCAAGGGGCAAGCATCCCATTCAAAAGTAATGGATTTGCAGACCTTCATGTCCTGCAGTGTATAGGGTCCCAAAGAGATGGGAAAGTCCCAATAGTGCTTCTTCTTATGCTTGATGTGCTCATATGCATCTGCGAGCTGCCTCACCATTTTCAATATGATTATCTATTCAGATGGATACCTGGGTAGTTTCTTTGGTTGTATGGTTGACCTAGCTATCCGAATGTAGGTAAATGTCCTGAACTAGATGAAATAAGCCCCAATGGCCTTCACCTTGGCTGCAGCTTCCTCTGACATTCTTTTAGCAAATTCACCCTTAATAGATTGAATGATTGTGAAAATGAACGCATCGTTGACTATTCTGTAATCAGGGGAATCCTTTGACATTTTTGCTTCTTTTACCAACTATGGGTATACAAGATGGGGCCATGCATTTGGATCGTTTAGGCTTCCCCTCTTGGTGAGGCCTGGGTAATCTTCCCATGTAGCTAGTAGGTACATTATGTAAGTTCTCATGTAGAACTTTGGGTTATGCTTCACTGTTGTTAGTTGCTCATCCAGGTTGTCACTTATAATAGTGCCCCATTCAAACCTTGCCTTTCGTTCCCTGATCCTCTCTATCAGCAGGATCATCCAATGCTCAAGTTGCGTGGATTGTGATAAACCGTACACCCTTCTTATCATCGTTATAGCTACCTGGATATCATCTTTCATATAACCTCTCCGGTGGTCTATCTTGTCTAGTTTTTTCTTGGGAAGTGGTTGTTTGAGGTATTCATTGTTCATCATCTCAGTTGCAGCTTGCTCCCTGTTGCCAAACCATTTGTTCCCCTTTTCAATGTAGAAATCATAGAACTTATCTACACCTTTGTGGAGGTGGAAGATGTCTTTGATGACATCCGGCCTGATGTCCAATACAACCTGGTCTTCCGAGTTCACTACCACCCTTTTGTCTGAATCATAGTGGTGGCCTAGGGTGATGATCAATTCTGAGGATGTAATAGCCACGGGGTGCGCGTCTGCATTTACCAGCCTGGATAGGACTAATGAGGTACAGTCCTCAGACCTGTTTGCTGGTTGGGAGCACTGGGTCAAGAATTCATTCCAATCCACGTTCCCGATGTCGGTATCAATTATCTCACTATGTTTGTTACCCACCTTTGAGCCAGGGGGATTCCCCTTGTATAGATATTTCATTGGCAATGCTATCTTGGGTTCAGTCATTCCTACAAGACAAGGCAAATATCAGTAGCTTATTGGACCAAAAAAAATAAACAATTTGAACTATGAAAGCAAGCTAAAAGCAATTTTTCACACTTTTGGACCTTTCGGGGTTTCGGACATCGAAAACTTGATTGGAGATGAAAAGTATGAAAGTGCGAACAGGCAAAAAAAAGGCGAGGCCAAGTCTTTCGAGGTTTCAGAGATTCAGACACCGAACTTGGAGGGGTCTCAAAGATTCAGTTTTTCAGACTTTTTCGGATCTTTCAGACATTTGAAAGTCTGAAATGGCACTTGGCGAGGATGAGGATCTAGTTTTCGGCCATTCGGAGGCTGAAAACCTGCGATAGGTGTCGCGACATGGAAAAACATGAAAACCCAAAACTTAGACTCGTTGACACTGAGAAACCCTATGGTCAATAGGGAGGGATGTCCTTTTCGATGCACAAAGACACAAGACCCTGAAAGGACAAAAAAATGAAGTGCCCTAGGCTGGAAAAGCACTAGGTGCACTGAAAAGACAAACAAACTGAAGACCCTGACAAAAACTAGAAGAGAAATGAGAGCGAGGAGGACTTACCTCAGACGGACGAGCAGGGGAGGACAACCAGGTGGCTCGTAGGCAGAAGTGGTCGGGGAGGAGAAACAGAGGGAGAACACGAGCGGGAGAAAAAAAGAAATCAAAAAATGCAAAGTGAAGTGAGAAGAGGAAGTCACCTCTTTTATAACCCGCAGGATGACATCAGCAGCTTCGGGGTTTCGGACGCCGAAAGGCCAAAAAAATGAGTGAAGACCAAGAACACTTGGCCTTTTGGTGATTTTAGACTCTGAAATCACCGAAAGGTCAGGTCTTCGGCCTTTTGGCCCTTTCAGTATTTCGGAGGACCTAAGTCCTCCAAAAGGCCAAAAGGGCCAAAAGATCGGGTCTTCGGCCTTTCAGCCATTCCGGTCTTTTGGGGGACTTAGGTCCTCCGAAAGGTCGAAAGGCTAAAAAAGCTTCTTCTATCTCCTTTAGTTTCAATAATCTTTCCCGGAGGCTGACTGGATCTCCTTGAGGGGCGGACATGATGAAAAGACAAAAAAAACAACAGGGGGGTCCCCTTGGCCAGAGGACCAAAATGGGGTGTGCGTTGTGGACCCACAATAGTATCTTCTACAGGGTCTTGTACTTTTGAGTGCAAGACTGAAGTGTCTTGTACTGTCTCATCAGCAACATTAGTTATTGTACGATCTGATGTCTTCAATCTTTTTTGTTGTTCTTTATCCTTAAGTGTGATAAATATTACATCATCTTTCTTCTTTGGATCATTTTCAGAATCATAGTTAGTGATATCTTAGATATTATCATCCATGGCTGTGTCTACGTTAATAGGCTCATTATCACTCTCAGTATTGTCCAGAGCAATATGCTGAGGACTTGCATTTTTTGACTCCTCTCTATGAGGAGTGTTTGTGAGAAGTAATTGTTTCTCACTACTTGTTGACTCTGCCAGTAGATCCAGGAGTTGTCTCCATTTAGTTTCTATCATTGAATCCAGTTTTATAAAAAATTTCTCTAGTACTTTGTATGCCCTTATTTTGGCTACAAATTTACTTGAGCGTTTCTTTAGTACTTCTTTTATTTCTTCAACTTTGGATTCAAGAGGCATCAGTCTCACAAGTACCCTTTCTCTTTCTTCTCTCTCTGTTTGCAGGGCATATGACCACTGTTGGTATACCCTTTTACCTAGCTCATTAGGTATTTGATTTACAAATTCTACAGGTGCATACTTGTTCTTGATCATTGACTTTATGACTGCCTCTTGTATTTTATTTTGATCCTCTAGGTTTATTGTATCCCATTTTCTGATCTTCTTATCAGTCATTGTACCAGGTGTAGCAATTGATTTGGCAGCTTCATCCACTGTTTGATTTTTGAAGTTCTTCTTCACTACATCAAGCTCATCATCTTTGGTGTCATCCAAGTCAGCCTTTGTCCTAACCAACCTTTTCCTCTTCTTTTGTGGTGTGGTTTTGACATTTTATTGTCTAGTTATTTTAGTTGGTTGCTTCCTCATATAGGTCCTTACTTGACCTTTCTTAAGCGGTGTGATATCGGTTGCAGCAGTTTGACTCCTTGTCCTTTGCTTCTTTGCAGTAGGTGGAGATGGAGGTGTATCAGATTCAGTCACCTCTGTATATGATTTCTTTTCTTCTTGTTCTTCACCGATGATGCCATGTTCATCAGTTTCCTCTTGTTGATCATGCTCTTCCTCTGTAACCAATAGAATCTTCTTGAGATTCTTAACTATTTTATCCTTTTTTTAATAGTCTTCTTGACTTCTAAGCCTTGTTTTATCTTAAATTTGGCCTCTTCATATGTTCCAAACTTTGGTTGTTTCTTATCAATGGGCTCATTAATTAGTGCCTCAATTGTACTTGTAGCTTGATCAATATTGATCTCATAGTCTAATGGTGCTAACCAAGTTGTTCTTGGTACAACCGGTTTGATATGTGTGTAATATGTGTCTACCATAAAACATGTCTCATCTTTATGTTTTTAAACTAGCTTTTCAGGAATCCTAGTTCTTTCCATCATCTTTTCCTTGAACTCAAGGAAGTACATAGACATAATAGACTCAAAATTGTCTCCTAGTGACTTAATCAGTTCACTAATCTGTTAAGTTATCATTTTTGTAGTGTCCCATACAACTTTTCCTACTGAAGGAAAGTATTCTTGAAAATAGAAAAAGATACACATGATAAGTGATCCAAACTTACATGTGTTGGTCTTTACAGACCTGATTTTGATCATCTTCTCATCAAGTTGTTTTAATAGGATCTCACACAAATCCATCTGAATTCATTTTGTTACTATCTTGTAAGTTGTGCTTACTGCTATTGCAAAAATGTTGTTCATTCTGCTAGCCTAAAAGATTTTATACCCGATAACACATGCACCAAATGTTAGCTCTTCATTGGTGATTGTGTTCACTTTGAGACCTATGTTGTCTCCTTCTGCATTGGTGAGTTTTTCAACTTCTTTCATGGATGGATGCTTGTGTGCCCTAGGCTTGTCGATTATTGGATAACTAGCAACATCGTGAAGAACATCCTTGGTTATTTGATTGGGTTGGTCTAGCTATAGCTTGTTTTCATGCATTTTTCTCAAGACTAACCTTATCCATTATATTTTGAATTCCCTCGGGAAATGTAGGGCATTAGTTAACCCTTTGACCTCCAGGTGTTTATGCTCTTCCTTTATGTTTACTTCAGCATCACACTACTTCTTAAAATCTTCATCCATTTCAAGATCACCTATTTCTACGATCTTGCAGTGAATATAAGACCTAACGTCTTCTATGAGCAAAACCCTAGGTGGAATTTTTAAAACCGCATCGGCTTCATCAAGTTTCAATGCAATTTCAAGGCAGATTTTATACTTCAGTTCTACACATGTACTGTTCTTGATCAGTTTCACCATATTCTTCTTATCATCCTTCATCTTAGTGGTTCTTGAGGTGGTTGCCATTGTATTTCAAGTTTTTAGGGTATTCTCGAAATTAGGGATTTCTTGATAAAACACTGACAGAGATCTTTCAGTGCCTTTGGTACTTACTTCAATTTGTAATAGTGAGGAAAGATATGTTTGCTGCATACTGAATTGATCTGGGGATGCTTCTTCTTTCTGCTCTTTGATCACTTGGTTTTCGCTCTGCTTTCTCTTCAAATCACTGGTGAAAAATGAAGTTGTCATGTTGACTATTCATAGACTTTTTTCCCTAAGTCTTTGCATTAAATGCTCAACGACTCGTCCGGACATGAAAATGGGTTTTGCTAGGAGGAAATTTCAAATCATCGTCGGTGAAGTCATGATGCTTTGGGCAATTGTTAACCATTTTTCTTTTACCGATGGATATCGGTATTCTGTCATGACAACTTCTGAACTTTGCTTTCTTACCGACGGGCGTTGGGTTAAATTGGTAATTTAGCATTTTTACTAGTTGACCGACAATTTCCAGTAAGTGTAAAAAACTCATTATTATTTTCACCGATGATTTTTGGTAAGTGTTTACTAACGGTGTTGCATTCTTAGATTTGTAACAAGTAAAGTAATATGCATCTTGGTTTATGCAGATTTTGACTATCTATCAATTTGTATAATAGAACTGATGCAAAATATAACTTGGTATAGTGTAGTTCCATACTTGTTCAGTTCAAGTGGGGTTGGTGGTGTCACCGGATCCATTGAATGGGTGTCACCATTTGCATTTCTTGCTCTAGCTTCATCATTGCTTGATGCTTTTCTCCACATTTTGTCTCTTGCCCTCCAGATATCTTCAATGGTGTTTCCATTGGGATATGTGCTTATTTCTGTCAATCAGTCCTTGCAATCTTTCTTGAGATGACCAACTTTATGACAGTGTAAGCATGCCATTCTAGGGTTTGACCAGCCTCTAGACCTTTTGGTCCATGCTCTCATTCAGTTTGCAGTAATGTGACCATATCTACCACATATTGTACAGTTTGTCCAAGTGTTGTAATCCCATACATATTGATTACCGATTCTCTTTGGTTGATAAGGAACTTCTTTACCTTTTGGTTTCCATGCTTGCTTTTTCTTTTTCCAGCATTCTTCAGATGTGTGCCCATTCATCTTGCAAGTAGGATAGTATTTGTCCATGTAGGTTTCCTTCTTTGGTTGTTCTATCTTGCTCTTGCATACATGAGCCTTATGTCCTTTCTTGTTACATTTATAACAAAATCCTATGAATGAAGATTTAGGTGTAGATTTAGGAGTACCTTTCATTTTACATCTACATACATTTGATGTGTGCCCTTGCTTTCCATAGTGCTTGCATGTCATCTTTCTTGGTCTTGGGTTTTTATAGACATTCTTTGGGTTTGATGATTCTCCATTTTCGATAAAGACTATACCGTTGTTGTTGTTGACTCTTCATTGTCCTTCAAGAAAGTCATCCATTCTTTTATTTATTTCTTTAGCCTTTCTGATAATCTCATTACGTTGTTTCTGAACTCTAACCTCATGTTTTAGCTTTTCATTTTCTTCTCTTAGTTCACTGATAATCTGTATTCTTTCAATGCGTTCCACATTTATTCTGTTAGCTTCTTGACGCATAAGGATAATCTGATTTGTGAGATCATGGTGATGCTCAGCATGTCTTTGAATTTCCATTTCCTTTTCTTTTAGTTTCTCTGAAATATTCCTTCTGTCATCAATAGAAATTTTTCTTTCTGTTTCAGCTTATCTGGCAGAACTCATCACATCAATCATTCTTACCATCTGGGTCTCTTAACCGATTTACAGCATCTTTATTTTCTCTGTCAGATGTTGATTGATCTCCTTTATATTTGTGATGTTCTCTTCTGATGTATCTAATGTATTACTTGCAATTGATCATGAAGATTCAAAGAAATATGGAATCTCTTCTTCTTGATAGTCTTTTTCATTGTTCCGGGTAGCCATACCTTTTCTCTCATCTTGATTCTAGCTTCTTTATACTATTCATAGAACATCTGTATCTCAAGCTTTTTATTCTCAATATTCATATCAAGTTTGTACTTCTCCATTGTATGATCTTTACTCTTAATCCTTTAAGCTTTCCAACAAGAGACTAAGCTCTGATACCAATTGTTGGAATTAATGGGAAGTAGTACTGAGAGGGGAGGGGTGAATCAGTACCTCTAAAAATTTTAACACCTTTTACAATTCATCATTAGTAATCATTCAATTTTGTATTACTAACCATTATTGTTATTCTTTCTTATGCATGTATTGTTTGTTCACAATCTTTAATATTTTTCAACAGTCATAGAAACATTCATGAAAATGATAAACACAACACAAGATATGGTATCGCAGAAAACTCTTGTTAGGAAGTAAAACTACGGTGGGGATGGCACCCACAAAACTTCACTATCTGCAGAATGGAAGGGAGTCGGTTAAGGCTTACAATTTTATCACTTCTGATGATCTACCCTATTAGGAGTATTAATGTGGAGACCTGTTAAGATCTACTCTATTAAGAGCTTTAGCAACACTGACTTTAAGTGTGCACTCAGTTATGAGATTTACAATAGGACGATTAAGCCCACCTTTCTTGAAAGGATTTCATTAGTGTAGTACACTTTTTAGAATGAGTACAAATGTTGACCTGACTGTATGCAATCTACTATTGCTGATTTACAGATCCTTTAAAGCTCTTACAATAATAATATCACCTTAACTGATTGATGAATACCTTTTCTCTACTTGTCGGTAGCCTCTGTTCTGTTCTTGAAAACTGATTTGATTCTATTTGTGTCCTTTTGCATGAATTCTCTGGTTGGTCTCTAGTTGCTCTCCATGGCTACTATCTTCATTGATCAACAACAATTCTCAATGGATTGAGCACCTATTTATACAAGTATTTGACCTATCTTGGAATTCATGAATTACAATGTTAACTCTTAGATCCAAGGTTTACAACTTGACCTTGATCTTTAGTTTGCATGTTTTAAAATAGTAAAACTAATTAAAACAATAATAAATACATTACTTCCTCTGCACATAATGGATTTAAAAGCAAATCAAGAAGCTATAAATACAACTTCAGTGATTTATCTGATGTGGAAAGTCAAATCCACTTTTTGCAGGATGTAACTGACTGTCGGTTCTTGGTAGTCAATTTGAACTTTAAGTCTGTCGGTGTTCCTTGACTAAACTGTTCATCGGGTTCCTTGTATCTGTCAGGTTCCTCTCTTGGTTGTTCCGTCTGGTAGCACTGTTGTTACTCATTGGCTAACCTTGGCGTCGGATAGTGTTGTGCCCTGTGTGTCGGTGTAGAGTAAACAGATGGTGCAGATCATGTTTTTCTCTAAGTATACTAATGGAAAAATATAATGCCTTCAGTTCCATGTCCTTTATCTTAATCAACATCTCCCTAAGTTTCTCCTTGGCTTCTTTGTATTGTTCGACATAGATCTGCAAATGTAACTTCTAATTTTCATTAGTTTTGTCAAGCGTATACCTTTCATTGTAATATCTTTTCTCTTCAGTGATTAAACTTTATAAATAAGAGAAATAGATCTTATACCAATTTTTGTAATAATAGAAAGATGTGTACTGAGAGGGGAGGGGTGCATCAGTACCCTTAAAAAATTTCAAACAAATCTTTGTAACCAAATGTTCAATTATAACTGACTGAGTAGATTACATTCACAAAACATGTAATGTCACTCCTGAAATGTAAATTCATATAATTTAAACAATAAACATACATGAAATTTAAGTACACATTACACTAGTATTTGGTATGGCAGAAAATCCATGTTAGATGGTAAAAAATGTGGTGGGGATGAGACCCACAAAACTTCACTACTACAGTAAATAAATTAGCCTGTTAAAGCTTACAAAGATTGATCACTTCTGGTGACCTTACCCTATTAGGAGTAAAAATAAGATCAATTATATCTACCTCATGTGAGGATTTAGCAACACAATATATGTGTGCACTCAGTTAAGATATTATTATAAAGACAGTTAAGTCTACTCTGTTAGGAGATTTTAGGATTGTTACAATTGTCAGAGAGTAACAAAATTGTGTGATCTGAACAAATTACAATCTCTATATTGTGAATATAGATCCTTTAAGTGCATATAAATCTATCACCTTACTCTGAATGATAATACCTTTTTCTCTGCTCTTCTCTGTATCCTTGCCTCTATTCTAAAAACTAAATACTTTCAATGTAGTCCTTGTCCTAAAACCATGTCTGGTCTCTGATGTTCGTAGTATGGCAGCTACTTGATCATTACTTGATCAACATAAATTAAAAATGACATTGTAACATTACATATATCAAACTCCTTGACCTAATTAGGATTTTACAATATCTTACAAAACCTAAGATAAATGGTGTATAAAATTTACCTTGATCATCTAAACATAGGAGATATAAACAATTAATGTTTTGAATACGTAATTCATGTTCTCCTCGATCATTTTAATCCGTTATCTAGGTTGGAAAATAAATTGTTACCTAGATTGATGTTCCATAAAAATATTTTATGTGACCGCTGGTCCGCTCAGTGTTTGGTGTTCTTTGTGTATCTTGGTGTAAACTATGAACTTTGTGTACACTACTACTCGGTAAAGTTTGTCTGCTCAGTAATCACTGCACTTGGTTAACTCTGTGTGTGATCAGTGCACTCGATTAACTCTACACTTCATTGATCATACCAACTAGTCTGTCTATGACTCTTGTTACCGACTATCAATTTGAGTTCTTGGATACTAATGAAAACCATCAAATCTCATTTAGAGTAACATTCTCCCCCTTTGGCATTAGTATCAAAAACTTATATATGTAGGTGTAGTATACACACAACAACTTATACATAGTTACTATACTTAGTTACTCCTCCTTTGTACATGCTCGGTATATACATATGATTCCCCCTTTAGTTTCCCCTTTTATATACATGTATACATATGATTTCCCCCTTTTTTGAAATTAATGAAAAAAAGAATGAAACTGACAACTTGTCAAAAATGTTAGGATGGGCTTTCTAGAGATTTTTTATTAACTTCTCTCATTCCTCCTTTAGATTCTCAAGGGTCAAAAGCTCTAGGTTTAGTTGAGCATGCATATCATATATACTCTTAGTAACTGATAGCTTCAGGGTGGAAATCAAGTTCTTTTCCAGTGTCACATGCTTCTGCATCATAACTAAATGTGGTAGTAGCATAGCATGTAGCTTGGTTACCTATTTTTGTGGCTCGGTGGGTGTGATGCCTTGAGAAGGTGCCTCAGTAGCTGACCTAGTGTCAGTAGTAGGAGTGTCTACCATTGTTTCTTAATTACCTTCACCTTTGTCTGCAGCATCAGTGGTATCTTTAGGTGCATCACCTTGTTTTTTTTCTCCACTTTGCTTAGTCTCTTTACCTTGTGTATCACCCTTATCTTCAGTTGTGTCTATGACCTACTCGGGTGTCTGCTTTTGCGCTTCATTCTCAATGTCAATGGCTTGTACCAGAAAGGGGATATTACTTGGCTTCATTTCTCAGGAAACCTCTGTTGTACCTTGTTCATCTATGGTCTTAGTAGCTCTGATTATTTAATCTTCTTTAGCATTATCATCAGGATCACCTTCATTTATATCATTTATTGTGATCTTTGGATGTCCTAGATTAGTCAATAGAGTAGGAATACCATCCAGTAAATTATCAATTGTTGCATCATCAATATTTATTTGTTCAGTACTCGTTTGATGTCCCTCAGTATCGATTGTAGATGCAATGTCCTTTTCTTCCTTGGTATCCTCAGATGGATTCAGCAGATCATTCCAATTCCTGGTGTTCTCTTCATCAACTTCCTTTAGATTCCCTTGAAGTATATTCAATGTTTGTGCTTTCTTAGGGAATTTATTTGCATATTGTTTCATGATATCATCATTTTTTTATACTATGTTATCATCCTTAAGTAGAGTGAGACTTTCCTCTCTCATCTGTTTCTCAGTTTTGAGCGCATAAGTCCATCGGGCTGATATCTTGTCATACAATTATGATGGAATGTAAGTAGAAAATTCAACAGGGACTTTTTTTAAATTGATCATCATACCTATGATAGCTTCTTCAAGTTTATCCTTCTTCTCAGTAGTCAGATCTACATATATGTATATCTTAGGATGTCCTAACCTTCCGTTTGTCCTGATTGCTTCTACAATTTCATTAATAGTCTTCGATGCTTTGTTTGGCACAACCTTAAATTGATTATTATTTTGATCAGAATCATCCTTGTCATCCTTATTCCTTACATACTTCTTTATCTATCTTGATTCTATGGTCTTCGGTTTCCTTGTCTGATAAGTAAATTTCGAAGATGGTCTTGTAATATTTGCAACTCCTTTCTTCAAAGGTGGTGAATCTATTGTCACTGATTGTGATCTTGTCCTTGGTAGAGACTCATTCTTTATGCCTTTTCCCTTCTTGGCCTTAGGTTCATCTACTTGTGCTTCATTGGACTCGGTGGCATCAACATCTTGTTATGGTTCTTCATCTTTCCTGACTGAGGTCTACTCCTTGGTATCATCAACTGAGTTATCCAATTCTTCATCAGTGATAGAAAATTTGTGTTTCAGAGTCTTAACAATATTGGTCTTCTTCCTACCCATATTTTCAACTTGTAATCCAATTGATATTCGGGTCTGAGCATCTTCAAATGTGCCAAATCTCATGGAAGATTTGTCAACTGGTTCGTTGACTAACTTATCTATATATTCTGAAGCTAAATCAATATCTAATTCATAGTCCATCAGAGGTATCCATGTTATCCTCAGTTATAATGCCTTGATGAGAGTAGTGTCTGTGTCAACTACAAAAAAGATTTCATCCTTATATTTCTCTACCAACTGTATTGGTATTCTGGATCTCTTTTCCATTCTAGGTTTGAACTTTGTAAAGTATTCATTTATAACTAGTTCAAAGTTTGTGCCTAGACTTGTAATGAAGTCACCAATTTGCAGTGTAATCGGTCGGTTTGTCTTCCATTTCACATTACCAACAGAGGGAAAAAAAATTATGTTGATAGAAGAATGTACATAGTAGTAGAGAACCAAACTTACATGTATTAGATGTGGCTAATCGGATTGTTCTCATGTTTTCTTCAAGTTGCCTATGTAACAGCTCGACTAGGTCAAGTTGTAAACCCTTCTTTACAATCTTGGATGCTATGTCAACAACTCCACATGTAGCGTTGTCAGGTCTTCTTGACTGGAAGATCTTGTATGCAATAACATACACACCAAACCTAATTTTAGGATCACTGATGGAGTTGATCCGTAGACCTCTACCATCCCACTTGGTGCTTGTAATCTTTTCGATCTCGATTCTAGGTGGGTGCCTTAGGGATTTTGATTTATCCATTGTAGGATACCCTGTTACTGCATGTATAACATATTTTCTTATCTTTTTCAGTTGATCTATCCAAAGCTTTCCATCATGAACTCGGCTCAAAACAATGCGTATGCATTCATTTTTGAATACCTTCAGGAAATTTAGGGCATTGGTTAACCCTTTCACTTCCATATGTTTATGATCATCTTTCAGTGTACCATCTATGCAAAGTCACTGGTATGTCGATATAATCTCAAAATCCCCTATCTCACTGATCTTGCATTGAATGTATGCTCGCACATCTTGAACTAATAGAACCCTAGGCAGTATTGTAGAGAACACGCCTTTGTCAACGGTTTGGGATGCAACCTGAGGATGTATCTTGTAATTCAGTTTTGTGCAAGTAGAATTCTTAACAATAATTACCTTTTTCTCTTTATCCATCTTTGCCTTCATAGTTCATGATGAGGACGTCATTGATATCGATTTAGGGATTCCATGAAAGAACTCAAAGTAACTCGATAAAGTGCAAATACATACAAGTTCTAGCCCTCAACTGCTCGAAATGTGCTCAGAATCTCTGCAAAATGCTTCAAAGTGCTATGTTATGTATTCGCTTTTAGTTTCTCTATATAAAGGATGATAAATAAACAGAGAGAGATGTTGGTGAGTTAAATTAAGAAGCTGAAGAAGCTGAAGAATAGAAGTTTCCGAGCAAAATAGCAAATCAGAAATAACAGAATCTACAGTCTAAAGTAGAGACAAATGGATTATGTGATGGTAGTATTCATGTGAGAATAAAGGATCTGACCCAAGAAAAATTTAGTTGCTATATTTATACACCAAATGTTTGTTGTTTCTTATTAGCATTTGTAACAGAGAAAATGTCTTAACTAAGTGGATTTAACAATCCTATTTTTTAAATGCAACACGTAGGTGACATTCCAAAAGAGTGTGTAAAGTCCTCTAGCAAGGCCACTCCTAACAGGGTGAAGATCTTAATAGATCTGAGGTAAATCCCTTAACAGGGTCACATCTAGAAAATGAATTTATAATATTTAATAGGATAAGTTCTTAACCAAGCATACTTCAGAAAGGTACATTTTTATTGTGGGTCACAATTCCCACGGAGTTTTTTCCCATATTGGGTTTCCTCGTTAAATCTAGTTTTAACTAAGTTTGAATGATTGTTTTTCATATTATGAGATGTATGGTTGTTTAAGTTATTAAGTTATTTGGTGATTCAGTTATTAATGTATTCAGTTCTACCGAGTGAATCAGCTAAGTTTTAAGTATTTAAGTTTGATTTTTTTCTGATTCACCCCCCCCCCTCTCTTAGTGGGGGCAACAATTGGTATCAGAGCTTTGGTTCTCTAAAGTGTTAAGTTTAAAATGACTTGAGTCAATATCTAAAGATGTATAAGAGGGAAGCACCAAAGTTGAATATGGAACATTTCTCTACATGGAAAAGAAAAATGAGATTGCATGTGTCTGGTATAGGAGAATACAAACTTCATTTTCTTGATAATGAATATATTGCACCTACTACTGCACCTTTGACAATTAGTGAGCAAAGACAGAAACAAGAACATGCACAAGTCATGATTGAGATTTATTCTACACTTACCAACCAAGAATATGATAAAATTGATGGATGTACTACTTTGAAACAAATGTGGGATAAGTTTATTTTGACCTATGGTAGAGATCAACATGTTCAAAAGGAAAAAGCAGAAAGTCTGAGAGGTAAATTTGATTCAATGAGAATGAAAGAAAGAAAAAACATAATACAATACAACACTAGAATTAAGGAGATTGTTAGTTATATTAGAGGAGATGGTTGAGCCATAATAGAAGAAGATGTAATAAGAAAAATGTTGAGAACCTTGCTACCGAGTTATGCTATTTGAGTATCTGCTATACAAGATTTGAGATCCATTCCTTAGATGAATGTTTCACTTGATGCTACTATTGGTAAGCTGGTTTCATTTGATATTAATGATTTTGATAATAGTTTACCTGCTACATCTAAGATTGAGTCTGCAGTTAAGTCATCCTTGAAGATTGGAAGTTCTAAAGACTCTAGACCTAGTGATGGATATTTGAGTAGTGCTAGTGAGAGATTTTATAGCTGTCAGAGTGGTTTGGAAGAGTTATATTCTACAAATGAAGAGAACAAGAGAGATTTTGAAGCTTTGTTTTCTAGAAGGCTACAAAGAGGAAAAGGCAAATATCGAGGTAAGTTAACATTAAAATTTTTAACTGTAACAAGATTGGTCATTTTGCATCTAACTTCCCTGAGAAAGATAATGAGCAGAAGAAAGATAACAGAGATAAGGACAAAAGAGAAAATAGATTCAGGAGATTCAGAGACTACAAAAACCAAGTTAACAAATCTTGTCATATTGCTAATGAAGACCTAAGTGGTGATGACTCATATGACAGTGATGAAAAAGAAGTTGTGTATGTTGCTATTAAACACAATTTTTATGTAGAAAACAAAGAAGAACCAAGAGCCCTAATATCACAAGTAAGAATGAAACATGGATTATAGATAGTGGTTGTTCACATCATATGATTGGTGACATACTCAAGTTTATTTCCTTGGTAAATCATGATGGATGATTTGTTAGATTTGGTAATGATGCTCCATACCCTGTGAAAGGAAAAGGTTCTATAATTCTAATGAATAATACAAGATGTGATGATGTTTAATGGGTTGAAGGATTAAAGTATAATCTATTGAGTGTTGCATAGTTAAATAACATAGGTCACCGACTGGAATTTCAACATGGAAAGGTAAACCTTTTTTTATAAGGAGAGTCTGATTTCTACTAGAGAACAATATAAAGGTAATTTATTTTATCTTGATACTTCTATGAAGAGTTTCTTGTTTGCTAAAGTTGAGGATGTTTGGCTATGGCATAAAAGGATTTTTCATGGTAATTTTGACAACTTGATCAAAATGAGTAAACATAATAGAGTCAGACGATTACCGAGATTGGAGAAACCTAAAAATTCTATGTGAAGAGAATGTCAGATGGCTAAAATGGCTAAATATATTTTTTCAAGAAAGACTTATGTTTCTTACTCCAATTAAGCATTGAAGTTGTCATTATTATTCAAGCACTCAACATGGACAGTTAGTAACAGGGTCACAAACAGGATTGTTGGTATATTCACCGAAGTGCAGAATTAACCGAGAGCATTGATCATGCCCAGAGTTAACCGAGTACAGTGATACCCGAGTAGGCAGACTACAGATAGACTTTACCAAGCAGTAGACAACACCGAGATACACAGTATAACTGAGATACACAGACTACACTGAGCACCGAGAGACATCATTAACTGAGTGGACCAGAGGCCACATAAAAAAAATTGGCACATTATTACATGTAACAACATTTTTGTCGACCTAAATAATGGTTTACAAGATCGAGGAGAGCATTAATTATGGATTTGTAGCATTAATTGTTTATATCTCCTATGTTATATTATCAAGGTAAATTATGTACATTGTTGATCTTAGGTTAGGCATGTAATTGTAAAACCCTAATTAGGTCATAAAGTTTGATATAACAATGTATAGATGTCAATTTCATAATGTATGTTGATCAAGAAATGATCAAGTAGCTACCATACTACAGACATCAGAGATCAGACAAAGGTTTTTTAAGGATAGAGACTACATTGCAGCAATCAATTTTCAGAACAAAAGCAAGGCTACCAAGTAGAACAGAGCATAAGGTATTATCATTCACATTGAGGTGATGTGTTTTGAATGTACTTAATGGATTTGTATCAGCAATATTGAGATTGTATATGTTTTAGATCAAACTTGTGTTACTCTCTAACAATTGTAATAGACCCCTAAATCTCTTAACAAAGTAGACTTAAATATCTTTTTGTAAATCTCTTAATCGAGTGCACACATAACTTGTGCTGCAAAATCCTCATACGAGGTAGATCTAATAGATCTCATTTTTACTCCTAATAGGGTAAGATCATCAGAAGTGATCATTCTTTGTAAGCTTTAACAGGTTACTTTATTTACTACATTAGTGAAGTTTTGTGGGTCTAATCCCTACCGCAGTTTTTACCTTCTAACATGGGTTTTTTGCGATACCAAAATATTAGTGTCATGAGTACTTAATTTCATATATGTATATTGTTTACTTTACATGCATTTACATTTCAACAGTGATACTATATGTTTGGTGTATGCAATCTACTCATTCAGTTAATACAGAATAGTGGTTACAAAGAATTGATTAAAACATTTTTAAAGGTATTGATTCACCCCTCCCCTCTCAGTACACACCCATTCCATTATCCCAACAATTGGTATCAGAGCTAGTTCTGTTGTTTTGAAGGTTTAATCACTGAAGAGAAAAGATATTACAATGGAAAGGTATACACTTGATAAAACCATTGAAAATCAGAAGTTACAGTTGCATATCTATGTCGAACAATATAAGGAAGCTAAAGAGAAACTCAAGGAGATGTTGATTAAGAGAAAGGACATGGCACTTCGCTGTCGTGAGATTGATTATCATGAAGAAGAGATTCATGACCCATTTGATACATATGGATCTGAATCTAGTAGCATATCTGATGCATCCGAAGGAATCATATCAAAGCTATCTGAGAGAAATCAACAACTTACTGAATAAGTGAAAGCACTGCAGATCGTTCAAGATACACAAATGGTTAGAATGGTTAAAGTCTTGAACAATGCAAAGAAAGATGAAAAAGATTGAAAAATGGATGTTGATGACAGAAGATGGGTGACTGAAAAGTTACAAGAAAAAGAATCATAGATACTAAGACTTACTGAACATTACTTTGAGATCACAAATCAAGTGGTTTCTATGAATCATGAAGCAAACCGAGTGAATACTGAACGTGCAAGAAGAATAGAATATTTTGGTGTATTGAAAGAAGAAAATGAAAAAATGAGAAATGAATTGAAGATTTTACAACAACATAATGAAGTGATTAAGAGATATGAAGAAAACACTAAGAGAATGGATGAATTTCTAAACTATCAAAGAAGACTGAACAACAACACCTGATTAGGGTATACCAAGAAAGGAGAATCATCAAATCAAGTTGAAAAAGGGAATGTATACTCAAGCCCAAAGCCTGAGAAGCCCTCTTTCCATCACTGTGGAAAACCAAGCCACACATCAAATGTTTGCAGAAGCAAAGAAAAAGGTATTCCTAGAAACCCTCCTAAATTTAATGGTATTTTCTATAACTATAATAAACATGGACATCAAGCACATGAGTGTATATCCAAGCTGAGAAAACCATAGAAGAAACCATACAAGGAAAGATACTATCAAAATTGTAACATGCATGGTCATACATCACAAGCATGCAAGAAGAACATAAAGCAAATCTGGAAGCCTAAAAGACAAGAAAAGGTAAATCAACCGAGAAGACAAGGTAATGCTTATGCATGGTATTATAACATTTGGAGTAGTTGTATGGCATGTGATAAATATGGACATATAGAAAACAATTGTATGAGACAATGGCGAACCAATTCTAGGAATTGGTCAAACTCTGGTATGGCATGTTCTCACTGTCACAAAGTTTGTCACTTAAGAAGAGATTGTGCAGACCGAATAAACACTTATGGAAATAGCAATACAATTGATGAAATTGTAAGGATCAAAAATCAAATGTAGAGGAGAGCATCAAATGATAATGCAGGACCAAGCACAACAGTCAGTGACACCTCATCCAATGGATTAGGTGGCTCCACCGTCCCCAACTAAGCAATATAAGAAGGTAAGGAACTATGTTTTGCAAAAGCTATATCTTACATTGTTTCCTATGTTCATTGCACAAATGCCAAATTAGCATGAATTGAGATGCACTATGGTATTATATTTTTTATTACTATGATCTAGTTGAGTCGGTTAATATGTACCAAGTTAGAACTGTCTATCAGTAAATATGTGAAGAGACAATTGAGTTGCTATGGCAACCGAGCATTTATTACATTCACTGAGCTGAAGTATTGTCATTGTTAATTGAGCATAATATTTGTTCACCGAGTGGTTGGTGAAAAGAATTTATTGCACCACCCTAAGTCGTTTGCTATAAATTTGATCGACGTGAACTCATTTTCTCACACCGCAATCATAGAGAATTACAGAGAAAAGAGAGCAAAGTTGCAACAGAGAATTTTTGAGCATTCTACAGATATTTAAGCGCATTCCAAGCACAAAGAGGTTAGTCGGTATGCATTTGAACTCACCGAGTTGTTCGAACACCGTTCAGGCAACCACTAAACCATAAATCATGGCATCTACATCTCAAACCATGAAAGCAAAGATGGAGAAAGGTAAAAAGATTGTTTTGGTGAAAAACTCCACTTGCACTAAGCCCAACTATAAGATCCATCCACAGGTTGCAGCCCAACCAGAAGACAAAGGAACATTTTAATCTATCCCACCTAGGTTTTTGTTAGTCCAAGATGTGTGTCCCTACATTCATTGCAAAGTAGGTGAAATCGGAGACTTTGAACTTATTTCCACTTATCAATCACTATGCACATATGGGAAACTGAAAGAAGATTATTAACATTTGGAGGCTAAAGGGTTAACCAATGCCCTAAATTTATTGAATGTATTTAAGACCGAGTGGATCCGCATTATTTTGAGTCATGTACATGATGGAAAGATATGGTTAGATGAGCCCAAGAAGATAACAAAGGATGTTATTCATGCCATGACTGTGTATCCTATATGTGATAAATCAAAAGCCCTAAGGCACCCTCCAAGAACTGAAATAGAAAAGCTAACAGGAGCCAAATGGGATGCTAGAGGTCTAAAAATCAATTGCATCGGTGATCCTAAACTGAGATTTAGAGCTTATGTCATTGGCTACAAGATATTTCATTCCAGAAGACTGAACAACATTTATTGCAGAGCTATTGACATAGCATACAAAATTGTTAAGAAAGGAGTACAATATGACCTAATCGAGATGTTGCAAAGGCAATTTGAAGAAAACATGAAGACCATCAGATCAGCAAGATAAAACACATGTAAGTTTGGTTCACTACTACTATGCACATTTTCTACTTGCAGAACTTCTTTCCATCCATCGGTAAAGTAAAGTGGAATTCAAACCAACCAATTACAATGAAAATTTCATTACAAGTCTAGGGAAGAACTTTGAACCAGTTATGAATGAATATTTCTCTAAGTTCAAACAAGGGATGGAAAATAGATCCAAAGTACCTCAACAATTAGTGGAAAAATACAAAGATGAAATATGTTTTGTAGTTGACACTGATACAACTCTAATCAAGGCATCACAACCAAGGACAACATGGCTACCTCCGTTAAACTATGAGTTAGATATTGATATTTCCTCTGAAGCTATTGAAAAATTATTGAATGAGCCTGTTGATAAATCTCCCATGAGATTTGGCACATTTGATGAAGTCCAAACCCGAATCACTATTGGTCTACAAGTTCAAAAGATGAGCAGGAAAAAGACTAAGATTGTGAATACTTTGAAGAGAAAATTTTCTATCACAGATGAAGAATTAGACAAGTATGTTGATGAAACCAAGGAGAAGACTTCATTCGGTCAAGATGATGAACCTGAACAAGATGCAGATGCCACCGATTCAGATGAAACACAAGATAAGGCACCTAAGGACAAAAGGGGAAAAAGAATAAAGACTGAGTCTCCATCATAGACTAGATCACAATCGGTGATTGTGGATTCACCACCTTTGAAGAAAGGTGTAGAAAAAATAACAAGACCCTCAACAAAGCTCACTTACCAAACAAGAAAACATAAGGGTGCTACCAAGAATCCTGCACTGAGGCAAAGGAAGAGATATGTAAGGAACAAAGATGAAAAGGATGATTTTGATGACAATCTAGATCAATTCAAGGTTATACAAAATAAGATACCTCAAACTATTGAGGATATTGTAGAAGCAATCATTACAACCAGACGAGTAGGACACCCAAAGATACATGCATATTTTGATCTCACTATCGAGAATAAGGACAAACTCAAAGAAGCAATTATAGGTATGATGATAAAAATTAAACAAGTTCCAGTTGAATTTTATACCTACCTTCCTTCCAATTTGTATGATAAGATATCAGCATGTTGGTCCTATGCACTTCAAACTGAAAAACAGATGAGAGAAGCAGCTCTCAATCTTATTAAAGTTGATTACACAGTTGAGCAGATAAATGATATAATGAAGCAGTATGCCAAACAATTTCCTAAGAAGGCACGAGCACTGAATATTCTACAAGGAAATCTAAAGGAAGTAGATATTGAAAGCTCACAAATATGGAATAAAATATTGAATCCACCAAAGTAAATCAAGGATACCGAGGAATAGATAGACATTGCATCCAAAGTCGATACCGAGGAAGATCGACCAAGCACAAAATCCATAGATATTGATGATGCAGATGTTGAAAATGTATTAGACGGAATTCCTCCACTATTTACTAACATGAGTCACCTAGAGATCATAGTAAATGACATCATTGAAGGTGATCCCGATGATAAAGCTAAGGAAGATGAGATAGTCGGAGCAACCAAGACCATGAATGAACAAGACACATCAGAAGTCACCTGAGAAAATGTACCAGGTCAGTTACCTATGTTGGTACATGCAATTGAGATTGAGATTGAAGCATAGCAAAAGACACCCGAGAGGGCTACTGATACAACTGAAGATAAGGGTGATAAGCAAGGTACATAGACCAAGTATAGTGGTGGGACAACCCAAGGTGATGCACCAAGAGATACCACTGATGTAGAAACAAAATGTGAAGGTAATATAGATAACATAGATAATATAGTAGATAATTCTACTACAAATACAAAGTTAGTTACTGAGGCACCTAATCAAGTCATCACACCGAGTACCGAGAAAGCCAAGCCTGAACCCGAGCACAAGGATCAATTAGCATTAACTTTATCTCCTTCGTCTAGTGTTCAAGGAAAGAAAAAGAAGAAGAAGAAAGGAAGAAAAGATGCAGTAACCTTAGATGAAATCATAGAGATTCTAGCATGGGATCCAAGAATACTCGATCTGGAAACATTGAAGAAATATGGTGAATTATGCACCCAAAAAGTAGCACAGGATAAATTAAGGCAAGAACATAAAAATGCACAAGTATTAGAAGCCACCAAGGAGATTCTACAGAAATTTGTTCCTAACTTATCTATCAATGAAATCACCCCCATCATTGATGAATTTGCACTGCTTACCAAGGCCATTAAAAAACCTAACGTTGATGCTAAGCAAAAATTGGAAGAAAGAGCAGAGAAGAAGATACAATACAAAGTCACCGAAAACATCATCCAGGCAGTGGTAGTGAATAAGGTAAATCTATCTGAATTTGTAAGTGGTTTAGAAACTGTTATATCTGAAGCCATTAAAATTCTACAGAAGTTATGCACTTTGGATCACTTCACTACCGAGATTAGTGAAAAGCTCAAGCAAATAGATCAAGATCTAAAGGATAGTGCAATCAGCCTATCAACTAAGAAACATGCATTGTAAATGCATTACAAAAAAATTCTCCAAACCAATTAGCTGAGACTAGACTTGAAGAAAGAAGACGAGAAAATCAAAGAGCAAGTAACCGAGCTACAGGCAACGTTACTACTGCATTTGGTGATGATGCAGAAACATGTGACATTGGCAAAGAATTGGGTTGTCACCCAAAACATTGTCAGTAACCAACAATATATATGATATGCATGCTCAGATCAACCTAGAGAAATTAAGCCTCGAGCATTTAAAAGAGGAATGTGAGAAGCTAGTGGAAACTCTTGTGAATGCCCATCCTAACATTTTTGACAAATTGTAAGTTATACTCCTGTTGTCATTATTTTCAAAAAAGGGGGATAATATGTATATAAGTATAGTAAAGGGGGGTACTATAATCAGGATGAGTTCATATACATATACCAAGCATGTACAAAGTGGGATTCATCATGTATAGTAATAAGTTTTTGATACTAATGCCAAAGGGGGATAATGTTACTCCAATTAAGCATTGAAGTTATCATTAGTATTCAAGCACTCAACATGGACAACTAGTAACAGGGTCACAAACAAGACAGTTGGTATATTCACCAAAGTGCAGAGTTAACCGAGAGCACTGATCATGCCCAGAGTTAACCGAGAGCACTGATCATGCCCAGAGTTAACCGAGAGCACTGATCACGCCCAGAGTTAACCGAGTACTGTGATACCCGAGCAAAAAGATTGCAGACAGACTTTACCGAGCAGTAGACAACACTGAGCTACACAGTATAACCAAACAAGAGTATAACCAAGATACACAGACTACACTGAGCACCGAGAGACATCATTAACTAAGTGGACCAGAGGCCACATAAAAGTTTGTTTTGGCACATTATTCTATGTAACAACTTTTTTGTCGACCTAAATAACGGTTTACAAGATCGCTAAGAGCATTAATTATAGATTTACAACATTAATTGTTTATATCTCCTATGTTAGATTATAAAGGTAAATTATGTAAATTGTTGATCTTAGGTTAGGGATGTAATTGTAAAACCATAATTAGGTCATAAAGTTTGATATAAAAATGTATAGATGTCAATTTAGTAATGTATGTTGATCAAGAAATGATCAAGTAGTCTCCAAACTACAAACATTAGAGATTAGACAAGGGATTTTAAGGATAGAGACTACATTGCAGCAATCAATTTTTAGAACAAAAGCAAGGCTACCGAGTAGGACAGAGCAAAAGGTATTATCATTCACATTGAGGTGTTATGTTTTGAATGTACTTAATGGATCTGTATCAGTAATATTGAGATTGTATATGTTTCGGATCAAACTTCTATTACTCTCTAACAATTGTAATAGACCCCTAAATCCCTTAACATAGTAGACTTAATCATCTTATTGTAAATCTCTTAACTAAGTGCACACATAACTTGTGCAAAATTCTCATACGAGGTAGATCTAATCGATCTCATTGTTACTCCTAACAGGGTAAGATCATCAGAAGTGATCATTCTTTATAAGCTTTAACAAGCTACTTTATTAACTGCAGTAGTGAAGTTTTGTGGGTCTCATCGCCACCGCAGTTTTTGTTGGAAATACAATAATGGGAAAGCAAGATACTGAGAGGGGGTGAATCAAATCTTCAAATATAAACACTTAAAACAAACTGATAACACATTCATACATAAATGAATCTAATGTAATCTCAGATAGCATCCACACCATGAAATAAGTAACACATAACACAATAACTTGGTAACCCAGAAACCCAAATAGGTAAAACTGGGTGGTGATGACACCCACAAAAGTCTCCACTACTACAGTAATAAAGTGTACCTATTAAGTTTACAATGTTTGATTACACAATGTAATCTACCCTGTTAAAGGTCTGCTTTGTTAAAAGCTTCAGATCATTACAATCTACCTTGTTAAAGGATTTAAACTTACAATGAAGTAAGCACTCTGTTAAGAGATAAATAAAGGCCTGCTAAAACCACTCTGTTAAGAGATTTTCACCTGATACAATGATTAGAAAGTCTCAAGTATTGATCCTTCGATATGCACTCTGATGCTGATGACGGATCTCCTCTTTTCAGTATCTCTTCTGATCTTATAAGCTGATATACCTTTACTATGTTGTTCACTGTGTTATGCTCTGCTTGATCTCTACTTCTGAACAAAATAACCCTCTATACATTTCACATCAAAATGCAGTCACTTCAGCAACTTCTCTTCTGCCTCTTTCACATACATAAAAAAATAGGGTTTCAAAGCAATCTAATATATCTATACAGATCTGACAGTGAGATCTAAATCAACGATCAAGATCTGATATCCATGCCTTGATGGTAAAACAATTAATGCTTACAATGAGTCATGCATAGGATAAAACAATTAAATGCATAATTAACTCCGTATGAGAATATTAAATGCACACAATGTTGGCCCAAAAAGCTTATACAAGTCGGCCGGATCACTTATCCTTTAGGTTTGTATCAATCCTGACAAGTCTACAAAAAACTGTTCTGCTCAGCACTTGACTGTCTCTTGCTCGGCACTTAACATCTCTATCTCTACTCGGCTCGGCAATGTAACCAGGCATACTGAAAACTACTTGACAATGTTCCTCAGCCTTGCATAGTTTTAGCTCGGCCACAATGATAGCCAACTAAAACTGCCTAATGAAATGACTAAGTGTTGGGCACTAATCATCAACAGACCTTAGAGATTAACAATCTCCCCCTTTGATATTAGTGGAAAAAACACTTATAATTACTTATGTACATTTCATCAAAATATTGCCTAAGTACGCTAAGTACTCCCCCTAGGAATATACTTATACAAAAAATTTACAATGCCTTCAAAAATTATATACAAGTGTACCTTTGTTGTACTGATGTATCCTTTGATATCTCCTTACCAACTTCTGTACTAGCTACCTCCTTCAGTAGTACTAACTTCCCCCTTGTTTTTGTCACTGATTGCTGGTGCGGTTAAGTTTTACTTATCCAAAAACTATTTATGAAGCTGCAGGGTGGATTCAAATGTTGTATCCCAACTGTCCTTTTCAACCTTCATAACTTCCAGTTTGATTTCTAGTTCGGCAACTAGACTCACTAAACTCTCTGCAGTCGATAGATTTGCACTGCTCTGTGATAATTCCTTTGCTTGTGAGAGTTCCTTCTGTATTACCTCCAAGTGAGGCAATAAGCTTGTCTAAATAGCTATCAACTTGGCCCTTATGCGACCATCTTCAGCCATAAGCTTGACTATTCTCCTTTGTGCATTTATCAACTTATTAAAATGTAAAGAACTAGATGTAGTATCTTTACCTAAAGTATTACCAGTTGATCTCAAATCTAACTGTAGCTTCTCAACAAGCTGTAAATTATCCTTTGTGAAAAATTCAACATCACATAATTTCCTATACAAAGAATAAACATTGGCTATAACTTTCTCTAAGGCTTCTACAAGAATAGAAAGTTCAACGTGTTTTGTTGCTATCTCTTCTGAGATCTTCTCTAGAACTTTTCTCTCAAATCTTCTCCTGGACCATTGTAGAAGCTTCTCATTACTGTTTATGTCCTCATCTGTTACTTTCTATACAATGGTGATGAGTTGATCTATGATTAGAGCTTGAGGCGTTTCATCCTCTAAGTCAAAAGCCTTTGCAAATGTCTTTGATGTCATGCAACATATGCTTTTGCTTTTGTTCTATCTTCATCTCTTCCTGTCTTTTCTTCCTTTTAAGAAACTCTTGAAGAGTCCCAATTTTCTCAAAAGATAACTCATTGGGATCCCATTGTGGAATTACAATGACCTCATCTAATGTTACATCTAAAATTTGTCACTTCTTCTTCTTCTTCATTTCTAGAGAATTTATGCTCAGCAGCATAATGTCTTTCCCTTTGACAGTTTCTGTATCCAATGCCTCCTTAAATTCTGTCAATATAGTCTGTGGATTCGGCATACCACCAGTTTTAGGACCTATGGGAGTGGATGATGCAGAGTGTGGTAACTCAACCAACACTTGTGCAGCCTCTTCTTCTTTAGGCTTATCAACAACATCTATTGTTGCAACTCCACTATCTAAAACTATCTTCACAACCTCTAAAATAGGTGGATCTTGTGAAGTTACCTCTTGTTCCTTTGTTTGTTGTTGCCCTTCACTTTTCTGATCACTAAAAACTTTAATTATTTCCTCGGATGCTGTGGTCTTCCCTTCTTCTGTATCAGTTGCCTTAATAGGCGAATCAGTGTCTTTTCCACTCGGCATCTGTTGTTCCTTGGCATTCAAATTGCTTGGATCATCAAATATATAATCCATAGGACTATCTGCAGTCAGATAAATAGAGTTTGTTGCATCTAATGCATCCTTAGTCTTGTCCTTTTCAGTGGCAATTTGATCTTCGACTATCTGTGGTTCAAGGGCAGTCTTTTCTTCAACTTCTTGTGCCTTTGGCTCGAATGTCCCTTCACCATATTTCTTGTCTTTTGGAACAATCAATGCAAAAATCTATTTCCAGATCCTTGTGCTTTGATGTACTACACCTTCTATGTCGTTCTTCAAAACAGCATATCCTCTAAGTTTGGGAACAAACCTGTTCTTGTATTCCTCAATAAATTTGGTTCGTTGTTTAGAGGTTAAGTCCGGAATTATTTTGGCTAATGTTCCTTCTTGGATTTGTCTCTCAGTGGCAAGTGCAAATTCCCATTTGCTTGACAAAAATTCATATAGTTCATCAGGCATATGATTTCCTATCTCTGTAGGAGTCAATTTAAAGGTGCTCATCATGTCCAAGAGTGCTTCCTGAACTTTGTGCCTATCTGTTGTTTTCAACTTGTCATATTTGATGAACTTAAATGTTGCTAACCCTACTAAATTCCTTAACGTATCACATACCTCATCAATGCTTGCTGGTTTCTTGAATTGAGCTTTAGGTATGTTGCTGGGTTCATCAGTTTCTGTCTTCTCCTCATCACTATCTGTTTGCAAGTTTAATTTCCTTCTTGGTCTCTTTGTTGGCTTACTCGGCTCAGCCTTAGGAGCAACCTTTGCTTCCTTACCAGAATTAATTTTTGCAACTTTTCTCTTACCATACACTTTTTTTTGCACTTCTACTGGGGAAGTGACAGTAGATGCTCTTGTCCTTGGACGATTGGTTACAGGAGGTGTAACCTTAGGTTTTGCTTGGCTAGGCTTGGTTACAATAACAATTGATGGCTTCTTGCCCTTAGCCTTCTGTGTAATTTCTTCTGATGCACTAACTTCCTCCTCAGTATAAATATCCTCACCTTGTCTAGTGGACAGACCTAGAGGTGCATCCTCAGGTTCTTCATCACTACCCAAGCCAACCATTTTCTTCAGATTTTTCACTATCTTCTTTCTTTTCCTCTCCATAGTTCCTTCATTCAAACTTCTAGAGATCTTATCCTTAGCTTCGTTAAAGTTTCCAAATCTCTCTGTTGTTGTGTCAATTGCCTCGGCTAGGAGTGCAATGATGGCGGTTGATGCATCATCAACATTAATCTCATATGGAAATGGCTCCAAACATGTTATTCTAGGAGTTACTGCCATGATATAAGTGTTGTGTCAACTAGAAAACAGATTTCCTCATAGTGTTTCTCCACTAGTGACTTAGGAATCCTAGTCCTTAATCTCGTTCTCTTCTTGAATTCTAAAAAATAGCTACCCATAATGCTATTGAAATTGCTCCCTAGTTTCTTTATACATTCACTAATCTGAACTGTAATGGGCCTATCCTTTTTCCAAACAATATTTCCTAGAGTAGGAAATGTATCCTGAATGTAGAAAAATATACAAACTAGTAAAGAACCAAACTTACATGAAGAGCTCTTAGCCTTTCTGATTGATGCAAGGTTCTCGGCTAGCTGTGCCTGTTGTAGCTTGGCAAGATCATATGTGTGATTCTTCTTCACAATTTTCCATGCCTGATCAACTTTTGTATAGGGAACATTGTCCAATCTACTGGACTAATAGAACTTGTGTGCAATTACCCCTACTCCAAAATCAAGTTCTAGATCAGTAATTGTAGAGATAGTCATACCTCTATTATTCCATACTGCTCCAGTGTTCAATGTAATTTCCTCTTTGTTGTTATCCCTTATGGTCCACTTTCCATTCACTACAAGATATCCAGTCACTTGATGAATCATACTCTTGGTGATCTTGACTGGTCCATTGTCTAGCCACATGCTCATGTCATGAACTCGGCTAAGGATAACTTTTATCCATTCATCTTTAAAACCTTGGGGAAAATCTAGGGCACGAGTTAACCCTTTTTCGGCTAAGTGTTTGAATTCTTCCTTCAGAACTCCATTATCACACAGTTTACTATAGGATTTCCTCAATTCATTATCTCCTACTTCTCCAATTTTAACCATATAGCATGATAAAACATCATGAATCATAAGTACCTTGGGAGGAATGGATGAGAGGGCTCCCGTCAAATCACTCTATATCACACTTTTAGGAATGGCTCAAAAGTTGAGAGGTTCACATTCATCACTCTGAATCAACTGAATTTGTTATTGTTTTGCCTCCATGTGCTTGGCTGGTGCGGAAGAACTTGCAGCCATAACTTTGAAATTTAGGGTTTGAGGAATGGAAAATAGAATACCTCGGCAAGTGATGCTTCGCACTGTTCTCTGTTCACTGTTCACTTCAAGATTTCTATCGGCACACTGATGAAATCTTCGTTCCTAGCTCCGTTAAGATCAATTCTGTAAATCGCTTCAATCGCTCCGTAAATAGTAAAATCGCAAGGTAAAAATGAGCTGTCAACTGTTCATCTTTTATAAGCTTCGAAAAGGGTAAGGGTAGGTGAGCATTGAATCTTTTGCCCGTTGAGTTAGTGCAAGCCAGCTATCCTTGGCTTTAACACAACTTGCATCCCACTCGACTCACTACACTTGGCCTTCACAAACTTTTACTCAGCCAATAAAACTCAGCACTCACTAAAGAACTTGGCTTTAGTGTCCATGAATAGTACTCGGCACTTGTAGTGCAATTTTCTCATCTCAGCATTTTGTCTTCAAGAATGTCCTGGTGCATCTTAACATATGCAAATATGGACTTTTTGTACATTATATGTTAGGAACTGATGTAAGATAAGAATTATAAATACAGTTCCTTACATACCTCTTTCTCTTAGTTGGAGATGATGTGATCACCTGATCCATTGGATTGGGTGACCTCAGCTTCATTAGCTTCACTATTGCATGGTTTAGACTTCTTAACCCATGTCTTGTTCATCTGTTCCCTTATTTTCTCAACAGTAGGAGCTTGTACTCTAGTCTTGCAATCTTTCCTTGTATGTCCAATTTTCAGACAACTATGACAAACTAAGCTTCCATTAATCCAACTTTTAGACTTTCCTCTGAAATGTGTCCTTATGTAATTTTCTGGAACATGTCCATACTCACCACAGTAATGACAACTATGCCATGTGTTGTAATCCCAATTGTGAGTATTGCCTTTTCTTGGTGATTTTTCTTGTGCCTCTGATGTCCATTGCTTTTTACCTTTAGATCTGCAATCTTGTGCTTTATGACCAAATTTGTGACAATTATAGCAATTACCATTGAGTCTAGGTGTTTTTCTTGCCTTTGCCTTACATTCACGTGCTTGGTGTCCAAACTTATTACAGTTAAAGAAATAAACATTAAAGTTAGTTTTAAGATTGGACTTACCATTCTTGCTTCGGCATATGTTTTCTGTATGACCTGGTTTTCCACAGTGGTGACAAACAGGTTTCTTGTTTCTCGGCTTTGCATTCTTTCTTTCACCTGTCTTAGATGATTCTCCATCTTCAGTGGTTGTATGTTGTTCAGTGTGACCTAATCCAGAAGAATTTTTAGGTCTTCTTGATGCTTCCACTAGTTGTTCAAAGTAGCTCATAGCTGCACTTGGATCGTTCACTCTATTATTGATTTCTTTCTCAGATCTCAATTCATCTTTCAATTGACTGTTCTCAGATCTAAGATTAACAATCTCCAAGTCTTTCCTGCTGATCTCCTGATTCACAAGTAGTAGTTGATTTG
>MU226986.1:619223-635354 GCA_018584345.1 Thuja plicata | reverse complement strand
TAATAAACATATTAATTATTATGCACCTACAAATGACAAGCTTAAGTGAATAGAATAATAGTGAACTTTAATAATTAAACCAAAGTGATTTAATTATAAAGACAAATGTACTATTACTCTAACAAAAACTGCTCGACAATGTTGCTCGGCCTTGCATAGTTTTAGCTCGGCCACAGTGATAGCCAACTAAAATTGCCTAATGAAATGACTAAGTGTTGGGCACTAATTATCAACAGAACTTAGAGATTAATAGTTTTTGCCTTCTAATAGGGGTTTTCTACGATACCAAAATATTAGTGTCATGAGTACTTAATTTCATGTATGTATATTGTTTACTTTACATGCATTTACATTTCAGCAGTGATACTATATGTTTGGTGTATGCAATCTACTCAGTCGGTTAATACAGAATAGTGGTTACAAAGAATTGATTAAAAAGTTTTTAAAGGTACTTATTCACCCCTCCCCTCTCAGTACACACCTTTTCCATTATCCCAACAACATTACACAAGAAATTTTGGATTTAGTGCATATTGATTTATGTGGACCCATAAGAACTCAAAGTTACTATGGAGACAAATATTTTATTCTATTTATGGATGATTATTCTAGAATGGTGTCTGTAATGTTTTTAAAAGAAAAATCTGATGTATTTCAAATGTTTAAGTGGTATAAGGCCAGAATTGAGAAAGAAACAGGAAGACAACTGAAATGTCTGAGATCTGGTAGAGGAGGTGAGTTTACATCTGATGAGTTTACACTATTTTGTAATGAAAATGGAATTAAGAGACAAATGTCAACACCGAGGATACCACAATAGAATGGTATTGCTGAGAGAAGAAACAGATCTATTGTTGATTGTGCTAGGACACTGATGATTGAGAAAGGTATTTCTCAAGACTTATGGAGAGAAGCAATCAGTATTCCTGTTTACACATTGAACCGATTACAGATGAAGTAATGTACCAATGGAACACCTTATGAAATTTGGTATGAACACAAACCTAATGTGAGTTATTTCAAAGTTTTTGGAAGTAGATGTTATATATTGAAAGATTCTAGATAAGGAAAGTTTGATTCTAAAGGGGAAGAAGGAATACTCTTAGGATATTCTACAAGGAGTAAAGTCTATAAGTGTTTGAATAAAGTTACTAACAAAATGGTGGAAAGTGCAAGTGTGAGAATTGATGAGTTTGTAGAAAAGAATGATGAAGAGAGCCAAAAGGAACCTGAAGACTATGATAAGTTTGTATATGTACAACCTGATGTTCCTGACACCTTACTGAGAGCACCTACCGAGGAGGAACCTGAACAGATTTATCTACAACTGAATGACGAGGAACATGCATTAATTACGTGTTATTTCTAAGATCCTTAATCCCTATGCAAGCAATGCAACCAATCAAAATTAGGGATGCTTAAGTGGAAAAAGTGATTAATCTAGATCGTTAATCTAGATGCTTCATCAATTGTCTATATATGGAATGCTTCAAACCCTAATCTATGCATGTGTGTGATGCGGATGTGAAGAGAAGAGATCGGGTGTTTATGCATGTGAAGCTAAGTTTTTCATATCTAAAGCATAAACCAGGCAGAGTGACTGAGAAGAGCAGTGAAGAACAGAAAAGAGATATATCAGATTTTGAGATCACTTAAGAGTTGGAAAGAGGAGATCTGTTATCAGTATTTGAAGTACAGATCGAAGGATCAGGTACTAATACATTCTAGCAAGTGAATCAAGGTAAATCTCTTAACAGAATGGTCCTAACATACGTTTGTAAATATCTTAACAGAGTCCTTACTTAGTTGTAAGTTTAAATCATTTAACAAGGTAGATTATATAAGTTTGTAAGCTCTTAACAGGGCAGACCCCTCACAGGATAGATCATCAAAAGTGATCAAACTTTGTAGCCCTAATAGGCACACTTTGTTACTGCAGTATTGAATATTTGTGGGTGTCTTCCCCACCCCAGTTTTACCTTTCAAGGGTTTCTGGATTACCAAATCTTTGTGTTATGTGTTCATTATGGATGCGATTAGATGTTAGATCTATTACAACATTACAGTTAATTTTTATGTTTACATGTTGAATTAGTTGGTTTTAGAAGTACAAAAGTTTTTCTTCAATAATTTGGGCCCAAAGAGACATGGATTTTGAATACAAGTTCTAGGCCAATTTTTATCCTAGACTCAAATCCCTTGCAAAAAGTTTATGAATACCAACACCGCCATTTTATTTGACTGACAAATGGTTTCCCAAGGTATTAATGGAATTTTATTATTACCGTCCATGTTCCCTTTCCAAAGAAAAACTTTGAATAATTTTTCCAAAGTTAGTATTACTAATGTCAGAGCTTGCAAAACAAACATTATATAATTTAGGATTGTTGATACAACCTGCTTTAATCAGTAAGATTCTTCTTGCTAAAGATAACCATCTAGATTTTCATGAAGATATTATTTTTATTAATATTATTATTGTTAAATTTTAGATCAGAATATATGACTTTTTAATTTTCTTTTATAAATCCAATACACACACACACATATATGTAATCTAAATTTTTTAGTATTAATCATAACATAATAATATAATAATGTTTTAATTGGAATAATAAAAAAGTATGATATCTTTCGACATATTTTAACTATATTCCTCCAAACATAGGTATGTAAGTTGCATCAAAGGACTCACATATGGATGCAAAAATGTTTACCAATAAAAACTAGAAACATATAATTTGATGGGTTTGTGAAATTTAAATGGATGAAAACTATTATTTTATTATTATTTTTTGAATTTTATATTATTATTTATAGTATAATATGATAAAATAATAGTATACTGATTAATAAAAATAATGTTATTAATGATGGAGGATTGAAGTGTTTGTACATAAAATGCCTTTTTTGAAGGATAAAGATAACAATGAATATAAATTAAAATTTAGTGATATGGTAATATAAGAATATTGTAGTCTTAAAAGATTTTTTTGCTTTTTTTAGAATTTAATAGAAACATAATAATAACAATGTCGTACTAAGAGCTTTTTTACTTTTGTAAATAGTTTAATAGAAATATAATAACAAGAGTATATTAAAACATAATAATATAATTATAAATCTGTTAATACATTAATATTAATTACAATATAATTGTTGATGTTTATAGCTTCGACCAGATAAAATAATCATGATATTATGAGAAAATAAATAAGAAATATATTAATATACATAATAATGGATATTATTATTATTATTATTATTATTATATACACACACAAACACTTAACATTTTATTATATCGTCAAATAAGAGGAATAAATCCTCTTCTTCACCTTCATCCCATGTCTTTCTGGTGCCTTGTTGTTGCAACTGCTCCTCACCTTCCACAAAATAGGGTCCAGCTAAGAAAAGAGAGAGACTGGATCTTCTTCTTCTTCACGCATATCCTCGACTTTGTAAGAAAATGGAAGTGTGCAACCAGTTGGTTGTGCCTCTTCCATAACTGCCAGTTGCTCAAGTTTGTATTGTCGGGCCGCAACTTACATTGAATGAAACTGCTCTTGGTGTCTCCTTAGAGCTTCAGCTTGCTGGTGTATAATCTGAGCATGGTAAGCAAGTGGTTCTTGCCACTGCCGGTATTTTTGTTCTTCCTCAATAGCCCGCAGCTCTTTTTGAAGATTCAACATTATCTCCTTGCAACTGATGTTTTACAAATTTCTCGAATTTTGATGTTGAGTGAGAGGGCAAGCATGTTAATAGGAGATACAATAAGCCTCTTCTGGCAGTTGATAAGCATATGCAGGGGTGGGCGGGAGGCAAGCATTGTGATACTGTTCAAAACTAGTTGAAACATGAGAATATGGAGAAAAATTGAAAGCATTTGCAACATGATGTTGAAGGTAGGGAGGCAGAGTGCTTGTATTTTCATGAAAAGGAGCACAGAAAATTTGTTGTCCATAATATCCCTCCATACCAAATTCTGAAGAAACTAAAAGATCTACAGATGGTGTTTTAAACAAGAGCAAAATGTTTACTCAAAATAGAGGATTGACAACACGCCATTAGAAATAGCTAAATTTTGGGCTATAGAGTCACCAAGTGCTTGAAACCTGTCTCTTAAAGGCTGAAAATACTGAAGAGTGCACCTAATCTCCAGTTGTGAAAGCTCTGTCCCACTGGGCGTGCCAGGAAAATTGTTGATCCCCTTTTTAGGCTCCTGCCTAAAAGATGGGTAGTCTGGAAGCTTCACAGGGGTGGGACAAATTGCACCTTGTGAAACAACCTCCGGGATTTTATAGAAGTCGGCTCTTCTCTTTGGTGTTTTTGGAAAGGTGAAAGAAAATTAAACAAAAACTAAGGTGATGTGCCAAAGATTTTGAAACCCTTTGAGTTTCCAAATAGAAGTAATATGAACATAAGACCTCATAAACGAGCACAAAACGCCACTGACTCTTCATTGTTGGAAAGAAAACGTGATGGCAAGATCTTCGACACAGGCCAAAACATTGATATCTTCCTGTGAGAAGCACCTGCTAAGGCTCGTAGGAAATGTTCTTATTATCCCACTAAACCACTACTTTAACTGAATTTCATTCACAAAATGGCACGGTATAACCCCATATTAAAAAGATTGAAAGAGTAACCAGACATGATCCAATAGTTTGCAAGTCTGTGAAGAATTATAAGAGCCTGAAAAAACAAATATTATCTACACTCATTCAGAATTGACACGGAACCTTAAATCATCCACAAAATAGCAGAAACACACAATAAAAGTAAACTGGGCATAGTCGAGTATGTCTCCTCTATTGATTATGTGCAAAATTACAAGGCTAGGGTCTGAAAAATAAAACTGCAACTATTTTCTAAGTGTTCCTCTATACAGTGAACAAAAGACTCCTAGAACAGAAATTCTAGATCTAACTAAACTCCTTATTACAATGTGTCTAAAGGTTTTTATAGAAAGAATTCCTTGGACCAAATATTGGAAACACAACCGAAAAGGGCTCTGCAAACGTGCCATGTGGAAGAGTCATCATTATGGTTACTATAGTTATCTTGACATGGCAATCTCTACATCATTATTTTTCTTCGACACGCACAACATGAGCACCATTTGTGCCTTCCTCAACCTCCTCGCAATGATTTCTTGTTTTTTGTGCATGCGAGCAATTGCACATTCAGATCAAATCTACCTTGGGATTTGCCATGTGAAAAAGAGACATCTCGTCTTGAAGGATGTGGACCCCGCCACCCCTTTGAATGATACGACCACGGACTGGACATGTGGCATGCTAGTGGGATTTCTAGCAAGAAATCTCTCTTCCTTCGCCTCAAAAGTTCTGCAGTGCTAGCACATGGCACCTACTATTCTGGAGTTTCGTGAAAGTAAAATACTTGAAGGAAAGGGGCTCGCCGGCTTGGTAAAAATAGTGCTATTTTGACATTTTACTACCCCAACTTCACAGGGCCATAACTTTCAGCTCGTTGCTCAGAATTAGTAATTGCATATATCGTTGGAAAGGTCTTCAGGAGATCTAATTTTAGTTCCTTGGCACCCTACCTTTGGCACACCATACCAACGGACAAACGACAATTTTGACCCCAAATTCGGCTACGAAGGCCTCCAAAAATGCGCTTTTCTAAAACATTAAAAAATACCCTAAAATGTATTTTTTTATTTTTCTCAATTTTGTTCAATCTGTCACTTCTTCAGTGGCTCAAATCACCTTCAAACTGCTCTGGATGAAGGTTTTGGTAGATAACATCAACATAATCCTCTAGAACTTGAAAGTGCAAAGGACACCCTTTTAATTTTGAATTTGCACAACCAAATATCACTTTCACACTTGTGAAACTAACTATAAAATAGGTGGACCTACCCTCACCAATTGTAGATCTCTCAAACATTGAAACAAACATCTATTTTTTGAAATTCACAAATTTCTCACTTGTTCTTATCTTTGTCTAATTCCTTAATCTTTCTTATTATTCAATTTCTAATTATGGGTCATAATTATATATTCTTCATCTGGTGGTTATATACATGTTTATAGTTTAAGATAAAGTCCTTACAAGACATGGTAGAAGCTTCACGAGATAAAAGCGATTAAAATATTAGTGTCCATTTTAGGTTATATTTTATCCTTGTCTACTCTCCCCAATCCCAAAGAGAGGTTGTGTAAAACCATTAAAAGGAACTCATTAATCTAATTCCTATGTGAAATATGGAAAATTGTTCATCACAAAAACAGGACTAATTAACTCAACATCCATCTCTTTTAATATTATCAAAGCAATCTAATAAAGTAATAGTTTATTTTTTATATTGATAAATACAAGTTTTGAAAGGGCTCAACTCTTGAACAACAAACCAAACATATATCAATTACAACAATTGACATTAAATATGGAACCAACCAAACAATCCATCAAAATGAATAAGAGAGATACAACTGCAACCGAATTGCCTTGTAAACAACCACAATCAAAAGCAAACTTATAAACAGCCGCAATCAAAAACAAAAACATTATAGGATACACTAGGGTCAACCTAAACAATAACAGGCCTAACCCTATTCAATCTTGCACCATTCCCTCTAAAATGATAAAATGGTCTAATCCACTTATTGACATCATTGCCCAAAAATTATAAAATGCAAAAATGTATCTACATACTTAATGATATCTCACTCACCTATGATTCTCTTACAAAAATCTCAATGATAGAAAACAATATATATAACCTATCATCTATGTATTCTTAAGTTTTTTATTTTTTTAATAATGAAGTTAAACAATTAAATCAACAAGAAATTGACCCACCGTCATTGGGAAACTTAATAGTATATTTTCAACTGCCTTTTAATTGGCACATTTTTTGTGATGGTAGAATATGCATAAAAAAAATTAATATTGGACACATCAGATTTCCACAATCCATAATAGTTAGTACATGTATTTTCTGAATTCAACTATGAGTTTTACTTTGCATCAACGTTTTAGATCACTCTGATTCATCAGGATAAATGAGAGCCGAATGAGAATTGAATTGTATATGCCTTTAAAAGTTTCTAAGACTTCATAAACTCTTACCAAAAAATACACCTAGAAATTATAATAGAATTGTATCTTCCCTTTAAAGTTACTAATCTTTATAAGCTGTTAGCAAACAATACGCCTAGAATTTATAATAGCTGCCCTTTGATAATTTGACATCTAAATGGTAATTCATGAAAATATTGTGGTTTTTCTCGATGATAAATAATAACACCCAGAAAAATAGAGATAATGCATGTTATTTTAAAAACATTGTGCTTTGTAAATTCTTCGTAGTCAATGCAATAATTTATGGGAGCCCATTTTCAGCATTGAGAATCACCCAAATTGTTTAAAACTTGAAGGCCTCAAAGAATGATCTTGATAAATCCTAGATTCTAAAGTTTGTAGGCTTAGAAATGGCTTTATGAACTTTAATCTTTACCTTTTTGAAAGAACTGATTGTAAAAAATTGATGTTATTTATTATTCATAGATCCAGTATACATGATTCCCAAGTGATATTCAGTGAAACGGATTACCAATTAGTTTTTATACAGAGAAGAAACATCAATTCGATCCACTTTGCAGAGATTTCAACGACCCAAAATGTAGCACAAGATAATTCTTTTCTTATCATCTAGTCATTTAAAAAATTCTGCTTCGAAATGACCTTCGCAAGAAATGACTTTAAATGCTGTTAAAAAAAGGGTTCCTCGTAGCCTTCGTTTCATGCACCCAAGTGATATTTAGTTTGAAGCAAGTACCTAAAGAATGCATTCCAAACCGCTACCCTACTCAAGGGCGCAGGAAAAAAAATACTCTTTCACCATCCCATAAAATGGAAAAGAAATGCACTTGCCATTGATAATACTCTCAACATTAAAAGTGTCCTATACAGATGATTACACAAGATAAAACACAAAACAGCTCACTTCATTACAGTTTCTTCTAACCAAAGAATTGCACATAATTCCCCTTGGTATAACACACCCCATAGTTTACCATGGAAGAAGACCACCAAACCACGTCAGAAGACAGGATTTCCTAGACATTAACTGCAAAGAGGCATCTCAAATTTAGGACTCCAAGAGTCATCTCCAATTTAGCGCTCCACCAAAGTCACCTCCCTCATCTAGACAAATGTCAAACAAATAGAAATAACAAATCGAATTTTTATAAACCACCTTCACTTTAAACATTTTATCCTCACTAAATGATAACTTATAGACATCGACCACAAAGGGCTAACAAACATGCTTGTAGTTTGAAACATAGCCGCAAACCACTGAGGGCTATAACTCCCGTGCTTATTATTGGTATGATTTATAGGCACCGACCAGAACTGGAAAACTTTTAGGTCTTTACCCAGATACAAACAATCGAGAAGACAAGATTCAGGAAGAGGGCTGGCTTAAAGGCATCAACCAACAAGATGGGTACTTAAAAAACATTTGCAGAGAATTTTATACATGTCAATGGTCAAACACAACGTGAAGTTTACAAGAATTTACACATGGAACTAGCACCCAATTATCATCAAAGAAACAGCTTACAAAATCACATTGGATTGACTTACAGGCATCAAACATAAACATATAAATTTGGGGAGTCAGTGACAGCATTAAACTTAAACATATAATGCTTCTGGGTCTCAACTGTGTAAAGACTTATGGTATCACAGTTGACATCCAGAAGCACCGTTACACTACTATGAACTGTGGAAATACCATCAGGGAATGACTTACAGACTTCAAGCCTAACAAATAAATTTTGAAAGACCCACACATTTATTGAGGAGAAATTAAGCACTTATTATGACAACTGTTAATTCATTTACAGTTCAGAACTCATTACTGGTCAAAGAGCGGCAATCAAATTCAAACAAATGTTATTGTACATTTGCTTTGAATTCACATCGTTATACTCGTACCAGTGTTTGAACTTTTGAAAAACAAAAAGATAAGCACAGTAGAATTGGAGGCAAATCTCTGTACCACCGAACAAACAGTCAAATGGTTATGTTTTATAGCTTCTTGTGAAGTACTGAAGTACTTACTTTCACCTTCCAACACAAAGTCCCATATGCTAGTCACGATTATGAATAGGCGAGTTGATTATTTCATGGTTCACATCATTTAACTAGCCCGTGTGCTGATACCCTATAATTATAAGTCAACATTACACGCAAAGGATCTGTATTTCTGCTTCAGATTATAACAATATTTAAAGATGATTCATGATTGTAATTTCCTGATTCAATTTTGGTTTTTGTAAAGAGATATCTAATTAAGCTAATTATGAATCTGAGTGAGAAAGTATCAAAATTTTAACTATGTACTAGGTTCCAGCATTCAACATGTATGCTGAACACAGCTTTATTAAAAGTCAAAATTAGCAAAATTTAGTGATACGTCAAATTTGCAGAATCTCCACAAACAAAAATAAAGAAAGAAACGAAGTACACCAAAATCAATAAGATGTGATCACAAGGAACATAGTTATGCTTGAAACAACAATCAACAATTTTCTCAGTATTGCAAAAGCAGAATAAAATCTCTCTTTTCACTAACTCTGCAACTCCCAGCAGTTAAAAGTTAAAACATTGAAAAGGCCCATTCCGAATTTGGAAAACGTTAAACAAAGACAGAAATTTGAAACACTTGTAAATCGTAGGCTAGAAAACCAAAGTTTTCCTTTATTTTTCAAAAGCCAAGCTTTTACTCCAATCGAGTAACATAAAATTGTGTGTTGATTCCAATACACAAATGTAACTGTACATGACTGTTGTTTGCCAATTATACAATTTTAAATTATGCGTGGTAAATTTCCAATTATGATTCATAGGAAACTTATTTTGGCAAAAAGATGAACTTCTTTTTTCCCTTTCTCTTCTCCAGTGCCTGCAATAAATGGAAACACAGTTTTACTGTAAAATATTACTGTAGTATGCCCAACAAGGATACACAATTGATCCATTATTGACTATGCAAAGCATTCCTCGTAGTTCATGCAATGCCAAGCAATCAGGTAGAATTAAGCATACGCAAAATTGTCCCTTTGATATCAATTCTGAGAGTACATAGAGTTGAGCAGTTTTTCATTCATGTCAACATTAAAATCACTTGAGGTTGTCGGTAATTTCTTGTCTAAATATTTCATTCTTTGTCAGTAACGAAAACTCAAGTTTGGAAGATTTTTTTCGAAGGGTAAAGGAAACTGGAGAAAGCTAAGTGTAATTATGCAGACCATTTTTACCACCGTGTCCACTACTAAATACCCCATCCAATTTCTAGTCATTGGAAATTTTAACTTCTGAATGGTTGATAGAATTTACTTCATCAAACTACAAAGATTTCACATGTTTTTTTAACAATTCCAAATTCATCCCAATGGAGGAACCTCCTAAAAGAAACAGCAGAGTTGAAGGGATGCATTTATAAATAATAACTAAGTTGCTGACTTGGGCATGGTTTGCCAGAACAGTGATTTTTCTACCCCCGAGTTTGCCATCTTCTATATATGCTAACATAAGCTAAAAAAATAAATAAAACATGCTAATATAATCCATTATGTCCCAATCTTGGTTTGGACACGAAGTTTCAAGTGGTTCAAATTGATTTTTTCTATTATTTTTATTTCTTTTTTCGATACTCAAGTCTTGAGCTACTAATATATTATTAGTTTTAAAGTAGAAAAGTTGTTTTGAACAAGATGCAAACATAATTTCTTTTGCTTTAATCAACATGTCTTAATTTTATCTTTCTACACCTTGAGTCCATTTATTATTCTTGTCCTTGGAAAATATCTTGAATCGAATTTTTCTTCTTCAATTTTGTAGACAGACATTCTTCATCACTTCTGCAAGGATGGCAGACATGCTAGACAATGAAGATAGAAATAATCAACTTCCTCATATCATATATAATTGACCAGCCAGGCATGGAAGCAGGTAGGGCACAACTTGAGCAATGTCTGACCATGGACGAAATCTTCACTGATAGGTGATTAAATATTTTCTTTCTACAAGGAGTCCACAATGCCTGGGCAGTTGGATGATCATCCCAGGAAATCATGAAACTGGCAGAACTTCCATTCATGCAAGCCTCTCCCAGCATGTCTGTGGCTTTATTAAAATTATATAGTAATATTTAGTATAATGGTCATGTAATTAACCTCCTTTTAAAGCAGTTAGTTTTTAGTAACTTACTGTTCTTTAAGTTGTTTAGGAAGTTTAGTAACTTTCTGTTCTATCTTTTGTTCTCGATTGTTTCCCTTATGTAAAGATCTTGTAATTACTTATTTAAGGAGTATTCCTCCTTCATTTAATATTAAATATCAATTAATTATCATTTCATGGTATCAGACCAGAAGTTGATTTTTGGTGAATTTTTTCCAATAAAATTCTTAGTTTAATTACGTAAAAAGTTCAAGGAAATTTCTAGAAGTTTTTTATGCCCGATTTTTTTTAAACAAAAATCATAGGGTTTTTTTTTAAGATTTTTTTATAAAATGAAATTCATGGCTTTCCTGAACATTTTGTGAGGAAATTTTCAGAAGATTTTTTGCTCAATTTCCATTTTTTGGCAATTTTTTTAAAACAAAAATCATGGTTTCTGCAGACTTCTTTAAAAGGGTTTTGCTTGATTTTTCTCAAAAAATTTGGTTTACATTGTCATGGGTTTGCTGGTTTTTTGACTTTTTTTTAAAAAAATTATGGGTTTTTACCAGTTTTCCTAAAATGAAGGTTTTCGACAATTTTTCCACAAAATTGTGGTTTTCAGTCTTAAATAAAATGTTTTGACATTTTTTTATAAAATCATCGTTTATTGCCTTGTGTTTTGGGTTGCACATAGGGCTTTTGGGGCAAATGATGTTCCTACAGATGTACTAGAATTCACATTTATTGAAGATTTTTTTCACAAAATCATGTGTGATCTTAGCATTGCATCGAGGTTTTGATGATTTTTCCACAAAATCATGGTGCTATTTGCAGCAACTTCCTTAGAAATTTTTACAAATTTGTGGTTTCAGTGTTTTATCGCTGATTTTTTATCAACAAAAATTGAAGATTTTTTAGAAGTTGATTTTGGAATCTGGATAAAAGGAGGGATGGCTTTGTTACCCTAGGTTAGGTTGGAAGACACTCAACTTGCTTTTATTCTTGGTCATATGAGGAAGTTCTGTAGAAAGCGATTGGCTGATCAGAAGTCCAAACACGGAGGGTCTCAGCAACAAGCTCATGTCGCGGAGTGATTTAAAGAGTCACCCTTCTATGCATTTGTCCCCAAAGGACCTGCAGATTGTGCCAAGTCTTTTGTAGGGTAGTTCGTAATGTCCCCATTTTGGACCTAGAGACAACTAAACTTGATAAAAAGATTAATAAGTTTAAATTAAAGATTTAAACTTATTATCAGTGAAACACGGGGATGCATCCCGACCTTTGAGACTCTCGTGTGCCCCCACCGCCACCCGAGTGCAACCTAGATGACGTCAGAACACGTGGACAGCACAGTGTCCCTGGGACTGCATGGGGACACTCAGGCGTCGCTCGACCATCCCAGGGATGTCTACACATTCCCTATTGGCAGACAGCCAATAAAGAGGGTTTTTTTTTTAAATTGATACTTTTTTAAAAAAACTTGGGTTCCATTCGAACCCTAAATTGTGTTGGGTCCCATCTAGGCCCATCCAAGCCTACAATAACCCCTCCAAGCTTCATTTTTGCTCAATTGCATTTCTCATTGTTTGCTACAGCAGATATAGAAGAGTGAAAACCAGAGAAAAGAGTGATTGGAGGAGTGAAAGGACTGCAAGTGAAAGAGGAGTGACAAGGAGCAAGAAGAAGGAAGATTCTACACCTTCTTGAAGAGATTTTTCAAGCACAAGGTAGGGTTTTTTTTTTTTTTTTTCTGATTTTGATTTGTAATTGTTTTTGTTGTTTCAATGTTTTTTTTTTTTTTTGTTGTTTCATTTTCTAAATCAAACTTAATGTTGAATCTTGAGGGCAATATGATTTTTCATTTTGCCCTCAAGGTTGAAACATTTTAAATTTTGTTTAAGATTTTGAAATTTGTTATAAAATCAAAATAAAAAATTTAGTTTTATTTTTTTAAAGTAGGCTGAAACTAGGTGCTTATTGAATTTATTTTCATTTTGTGAAATGCAGTGTCACAATGAGCTCTCAGTCATGATATGAGTGAGGATGAGATGGAAATCCATTCTCATGGTGCAAGTCAATCAGAATATGAACCTGAGCATGACATTGAGGGGGATGAGCATGGGGCTGATCCGGAAGGCCAAACTAGTTCAATGGCTAGTGCACCAATTGCTATAGATTGCCCCTCCAAGATTTCGGTAGAGTTTGCTACGGATCCTTATGATCCCAAATCTCCTCTCAAACAATTTGCCACAAGAATAACAACCTCAACGCCAACAGGTGGTGGCACAAGGAAATGGAGATGCAACATTTGTAACATGGAATGGTTTGGGAGCATTACTAGAGTTGAAGCACACTTCCTCTTTTGGAAAGGAAAAGGTGTGGATCCGCTTAAATTTTTGGAAGAGCTTAAAAATATTGAGTACAAAATTGAGTTCAACAAGATTTGGGATGTTCCTGAAGACATTTTAGTTGCAATGCCTACTACTTTGTCTAGTAGGATACAGGTTCAAACTATTCAGTAGATGCAAAGTCAACCACATGTTTCTACTCATGCATTGCATCAGAGAGCAGGAACGAAGTCAGGGTCAGCCTCAAGGCCTTCATCAACTCGTAGGGCTATGGCGGAATCACGAGAGAGCAAGGGTAAAGGCAAGATGCAAAGTAAGCCCATAGCTGATTTGTTCAATGTGCAGCTCAAGGATCAGATAGATGATGTCATTGGCAAGTTTTTCTTTGCTAATGGCATCCCATTTCATGTAGCTCGATCTCCTTATTGTAAGGAGATGATGTCAATGGTGGTGAGGGGAGGACCATCATATGTGCCCACTAGGTGCGCACAAATTGAGGACCACGGTCTAAGATAACAACTATGCCAGGATCAATGTTTTGATGGAGAAGATGAAAGTATGTTGGGTGGAGTTTGGATGCAACATAGTTATGGATGGGTGGAAAGACATTAGCCCTCGTCCACTCATCAACATCATGGTTACATGCTAAGTCACAGGGTTCGGCAAATTTCATGCTTGAAGTTCGAAATTCGTCGAACATTTAAAAAAGGTATGAAATTCGCGAAATTTGTGTCTAAATTCGTACGGAGAAAGCACCAAGTTTTTTATCAAACTATATTTACACAAGACGTTTTCAAAAGGGGTTTTATAAAGCTAGGGCTTTGATTTCTTCCTCCGGCAATTCACATAGCCCGTCCAATTGTCTGCGAACAGCTATTAGGGCATTTCATTTGTGGTGGGTGGCAAACGTAGAGGGAAGAGTCAAAGGGATGAGCCACGAGCAAATTGAAACAGAGTTTCTTTGCACACGAAGTTCTGTGCAGAGAATTTCTTCCACGAATTTCACGTATTTGCTTTGGCTGCAATTTGTATTAACGGAGAGTTTGACTACAGTTTATTTATTTCATTATATTAATCGAGTGTTTATTTCGTTATATTAATCGAGAGTTTGACTACAGTTTATTTATTTTTTCTTTGGCTCTTCCCATGCTTTATAAAATTTGAAATACGTATGATTGACTTTATAAACAAATTAAATATTCCTTTTATTTTTATTAAAACTATATTAAAAATTAACATTTAATAGATTTAAAATTAATGGTATGTGTTTTTTAATTATTAAATTATCATTTAATAGATTCACATTTAATGTTATTTTATTTTTTACTTTTAGTATTATTTTTTAATAATTAAAATTTAATATATAATATATTTTAATATTGTAGATCTATAATATTATTTTTTAACTTAAATGTATATGGCAAATTTAATGTCAAATTTTTTTCTGAATTTTTTCTCCTCGTCGAACTTCATCCGAATTTTATAGTTGTCGAACTCGAACTCGAACTCGAACCTTGTGACTTAGGTTACATGTGCAGAGCGCCCATATTTTCTCAGGGTGGTTGATTGTTCAGGGCATCACAAAGAAGTTGAGTTTCAATTTGAGGTCCTTAGGGAGGCTATTGAGGAGTTTGGACCACAAAATGTGGTCCAAGTAGTGACAAATGCAGCACAAGTGTGTACAGTTGCAGGGAAGCTTATTGAGGCAGCCTACAAACATATTTGGATTCCATGTGTGCATGACATGAACAATGACTCCATGTTTTGTGCATGCCATGAACAATACACTCAAGGACTTGGGGAAGATTGACTCGATTAGAGGAGTGGTCTACGATGCGAGAGATGTGCAGATGTTTATCTCAAAGTTCCATGACTCGGACCCGCCCATGATTCGGCAAGGTCGACTCGACCCGCGACTCGCCTATGACTTGGCAACGACTCGGCTATGACTCGGTAAAATGAAAAACAAAGATTTTTTAGGATTTAAAACTTGTTTCAGGCGCCCATTATTGAGTAAAGCTTAAAAACACTATAAAATCATCAAATAGAAGCTAATATAATCACATACATAAACATACATCCATCGCATAAGTACAAACGTAAATTGTAGTTGAAGGAAATAGAAAACATAGATATGCAGAATTATAAATAGTGTCAAATGTATATAAGATCCATGAAATCCATGACATCAAATGTTCCCAAACATATGTGTAATAAAAAACAAGTCTAAGGCGCAAGCTCTAGCTCCGCCTCATCCTCATAAAGACAAGATGTGAAGGAGACTTTAAATAAAAACACATGTGCTCAGGCTGAGGCTGAGCTAGAGCTAGAGCCTGAGACATAGATGTGAAGGAAACTTTAAATAAAGCCTTGTGTGCAAATAAAATGTATCCTTTTTTATACAATATGGTTCCACGAGCTTTGGCCAATTTTTGTGTTTTCCCTTGAGCATATTGATGTGTTGGTGAGAACTCCAAGCTTCTTGCAGGTCACAAAGGACTTCTTGCAGGTCATTCTGATACAGGATAACTATCTGAGTCTATACATGTCCATATGGTGACTATTTTTGTGAAATCTC
>MU226986.1:601761-612547 GCA_018584345.1 Thuja plicata | reverse complement strand
ATATATATATATACACACACACACACTCACGAATCCCTAGGAACCCAAACGGCAAAAAACAATTTTCACGAATCCACGAACCGGATTCGCGAGCCCGAATCCGTCCCCGAACCCGAATCGGCAACTTAGGTCTTAAGTGGTCACTCATCTGTATATCATATGTTTGTCTATCAATGATTTATCTTCAATTGATATTACTAATTACTCCATCGGGTATGTGTTATCCATCTCTTATGTCTCATGTATGATCTTTGATGTATTATCTCAATTTTGTCTCTTGAGAGACTTCACAAAATTGATATACTTAGTTATCTTGTACATTATAATTTATTATTATTTATTTGCATATTTTAATTTGATTGTTATTATTTATTATTAAATCTATTTCAGACAGGGGACATCACAGCGACCTTATGAATTCTGTTGGAGGCATAAACAACATTGCAGGCTGAATTCATACTTTAGCCCATTATTCTTAACTGGCCCCTGATCATAATACAGTAACTGGCGTGAATATTTCCGAGTATTTGGTGTAGCATTCACTCAAGCCAGGCCATAGTGTATGGAAGGACTGGTGGCTGCTTCAGAGTCATGACTAAAGGAAAAAGGCTGAACATTGCTAAGTGTAATTAATATTCAAGAGCTGAGGCGATTTCACTTTACTGACCAAAAGGAATGAATTAATTCCTACGGTGCTGTGATAAGTCACACCTTAGGAAGCGCATGGGCATTATAGGAATTGTGTGCCAACTCTAGGAAAGACTAAACATCTTGGGTGATGACTAAGGCAGATGTAGAGAGAATCGATGCACACATGCAAAAGGACAAATCTGAGCAGAGGTATTATTGGATGTCTGTGGCAGAGTTATCATTATCTGGTCATTATTAATCAAACATTGACCTGACTAAAACATGAAGCTGAATTGTCCAGGGCCTCCAGGTGCTGGCTGTAGACAGGTGCATAGTGCTAAATTCAAGCTTGGACGGAGTCTCCAAATAGGTGATATAAGAATGCATTCTTCTACAGAAATTTCTGGTGCAACATATTGCCACTATTGTAATATGATTTATGAATTCAAGAGGACAAAAGAGTGTTTTCCAGTTTCCAGGTCAGACGTTTATGTATTTTAATCCCTGTAATCTTCTATTTACAGAATTTAAATGAATCAAGGTAGCTATTGTTTAAGGGCCTGTGCGTGCATTGGTTGATTAGTGCTGTTGAACATTATCTTTAGACACTAAAAACTGTCCAGAATAGGATTTAGAACTTGTGCACAACAATTGTTTCATGAATGTGATTGTTATCCAACCCTTGAACAGTTATTTGTTCAGATTGAAACTCTTAAATCAAAGTATGCAAACTCTTTGACCAAATGATAATTGAGAAGTACAAGAATTTAGGTGCAAATTGATCAGGTTATTACATGTAAATGGAGTATATTATCTAACCGGTTCCCAGCTAGATCCTATCCACATTTTGTTTGTTGGAGCACTTGTAGGTCACTCACTTTGTGTCTCATGCCACATGAATGTAACACTTGTCATAATCCTATGTTGTATTGTCTTTGACTTTGGCTATATAAGGAAGATTCATCTTGCATGTGTTATATAATCTTGAATTATGAGTAAAGGAGCCCCATAGCAACAGCAAGCGACTCTATGCAAACCTTTTCTGTAAAGATTAAAGGTAGCAACATCTCACCCTATGGGTACTCAAATCCATAGTGTTATTTTTCTTGACAAAAAAAGAACCCTTAAATTTACAAGGTAGCCATCTCTGTTGCAAGGTGTGCACCCTTGGTCTCGTTCACTACACGCAGCGGTTGGTGACAAGGGTTTAACAGCCTCCTGTGGATTCTATAAGTCTAGTGGTTGTATCGGGCATTAACAGTTCGAGCTTTTGGTGCAAAGGCAACCACCCAATCTAACAATTGGTATAAGAGCCTAGGTCACAGGTTCCAACCCCATGCATGTCCTCAGGGCGGGATTGTTGCAAGGTGTGCGCCCTTGGTCTTGGTTAGTACACGCAACGGTTGGTGACAAGGGTTTAACAGCCTCCTGTGGATTCTATAAGTCTAGTGGCTGTATCGGGCATTAACAGTTCGAGCTTTTAGTGCAACGACAACCACCCAATCTAACAATCTCAAGTTTCAACCCTCTAACCTTTGTGTAAGGAAAGCTTGATTGGAAGTATGCTTTGAAGTGTTAAAAACCATAGCTTTTGGTTTCTCAAGATTTGCCTACAAACCATTTGTGTCACAAAAGGATATGTTAAGATATGTACCTATCCTTGGAGACCATCTTATAAGTGGGACATCAAAATGATTTCATCAACTACTAGAAAATAACAATACAAAATTCATACAAGCAACTATTTTGCTCAAGCTTCTTGAAATGACCAATCAATTGACCAAATAGGTTAGAATAGTGGAATGCCCTGCATAACCCCATTGGTGCTTTGAACCTTCTCTATTTCATCAATCCTTGTGCGAACTCTCCTGGTAATGTACTCAAAAAGAGCCATAACCAATGATATCATCAATTTAGGAAGACCCAACAAGCCTGTCAACGAGTAAATGCCAAAGAAAAATGTCAAAGGCTTTGCGAAAATCTACAATTTACAAAGGAACAATATACTTTTCTCCATTTTTCCTTAGCCTCCTCAATCATAGAAAAGTTTGCCAACCACCAAAACTAAAACCGTAAAATCCAATCATTTTGTTTAATTAATAATATTGATGTTGTTGAAATCACCCATAAAAATAGTTTTTTCTATCTTGATAGTTGTAGCCCCAATTTTTAAATTGGGTGATTTTTTAAGCCTAGCATGAATCACTAGTGAAATATTAAAATTGGCTATGCTTACTTCCTCTTTATTGGCTTGGGAAATGCTTCTAGAACCCATGAGTAAATTTGATAGTGTTGTAAATTATACATAAAGGGATTCAAATGAATGATTGCTTTCGTGAAAGGGAGTACATTTAATTTTTGCCACCCCAAAGAGCCCACGTGATAATTTTATTGATGGGATATTCTCAAGGCCATGTCTACTTTGTTCATAGCTATTTGACGATTTTTAAATACAGTTTTATTGGGGATCTTTGTACGCCTTATATCCCCGAAAAATAACTCCATAATTGTTGTAGACGAGATGTGCTCCCCTCCAACAATGGCTTGACTTTCCTTTTAATGTAGAATGAAATTGTTCTCAATTTTCCCTGGAAAAAGGGCTCCTTGTTTTGGTGCTCTATTTTTCCTTCAAATATTGTGAACGTTGTTGCATATATTTTGTATTTTTTGTTTTAAAAGACACATCTGACTACTTTCACTCTTACTTTTCACCATATAAACCTATCAAATTTGCTTGAGTTCTTAGGCCTTAGCTTTCAATGGTTGTTTATTCATCCTATTTGAATTGCTTTCTCTCTTTCTCTAATGCTTCCAACTTGTTTCAAAATATTGGGTCTTTCCTCCTCTGTTTGTTTGGGTATTCATTTACATTTGCTTTGAGGAGTCATGTATCAAGAGTCCATTCTCGCAGTATAACATGCATCTAAAGGGAATACTCTCATAATCAATAAGTTGTTCGCATTTTGTGTTAACCCTATTTCTTGTATAAGTCTATCTAGAAATTGTTTATCCCAAATCTAGGTTCACAATAATTCTCACATCGTTCAAAACTCCTAAGTTTTTGTAAACTCGAACAAGTAGGATATACTCCCATTACATATCCTATTTCTTTTAGAACAAATATTTATCGTTTCAACTAGGGTTAAGAAAATTAATTTAATCAAAAGTTATATTTAATTTATCGGAGTTCAACCATAGGAGACCTAGGATAAAGGGCATATTAGTGCCTTAATCAATCCTCTACCCTAGGCCCAAGAGCGGATGTCATCCCTCTTGGCCTCATGTGGCCCTTTGCCATCCATATGAGGGGTTGTGCCTAGTGAGGAATCCATAGCCAATCAATCCTCTACCCTAGGCCCAAGAGTGGATGTCATCCCTCTCGGCCTCATGTTGTCCTTTACCATCCATATGAGGGGGCGTACCTAGTGAGGAATCTATTAAAGTAATATTGTAATATTTACCTTAACAACAATCAATTATCGATTCAACCCATAGTTGTTCCTCTCTTCCATTACCACCCTTATCCTCCTCCCTATATTAGAGTTCATTAACATAATGGACAACCAAGATAAGGGTTTGAGGAAAATACAATAGGGTGTACGGAGCGTCCTTCCCTTCTAAGCCCAAGGGTGGTGCATCCTTGCACCCCCTTCGCCTCACGGGACTATCCATCACCACCACGAGTTGGCATGCTTAGAAGAGGACAGCATAACAGTTTCTCCCTCCTTGTATTCCCTTATTATCCCTACAATGATTGATTGCAGCAACATATAAAAAGTTACGCATTATCACATTTATTCTTCAAATAAAAGGTTACATAATAATAGTATCATATTCATACACAACATTCATAAGCAAGAAATTGTAAATAGGACCATTATTCATAAGCAAGAAATCATAAATAAGACCCACTATGTTGTTTATTATAAGAACTAATACTTCATACCAATTTATAGATAATATTCAAATTCTCTCTGCTTGAGTGAGATCACTGTAAGTCAGGCCTGATTGGTTGATGCTTTCCTTGAATGCTATCCTTTGATACATATGCATCTTCATTGTAGCGGAAGAGTCATGTCCTTCCAAGGTCATATTCCTTCATAAACAAATGCATCCCTTCACTTACACAAATTGCACATCTTCCCTAAATCACACTTTTGCTAATATTAATTAAATCGTACCTTGCCACTTTTTGGAAAGTAATTACTAGACACACTGCTGCATACTAATATGGCATATTAGTTTGCCATCTCACTTGTTAATTGTATTTCCGTGTATTAAATTATCTCAACTTGCATATTATATCGCTTTTGGAGAGCAACTGTAATGTCCTCTGATATCACAGCATAGAGACTCATGTCGATGCAGAACACATTAATTTTGTGGATTGGAACTTTCAGAAAATAGTGAGGTCTTATAAATAAGACGATTTAATGATAAATGATGTCTAATTAGGTATTTCTCATGCCGGGGACATGACATAGAGAAATAATAACAACTAGGAAACATATATGCTAACATTCCAAGTGCTAAAGTGAATTGCAGTGTGATCGGTGTTGAACAACCATACATGACAAAGTGGGTAGGACATTGAAGAAACAATAGTCAATACAAAAATGGCAGGTGGGTAAGAGGTGGCCAAGCCCCGCATGTGGGCATGCAGGAATACATTGGAAAGGATATAATCAATTAAACATGCATCCTTAGCATGATTGAAGCTTGCAGGCCTTCCCAACAATAAACACAATGTCTAATAGACCACATAACACAACTAATATTTTCAAGAAACTATTTCTTCCTCCTTTAAGCAGTGAAGGACTTACCAAAGACGAGTAATACTTAATAGTGGGCAGTTTTGAATATCTATCATATTGGCCCTCAAGCAAATGACGTGGAACTGTCTACATCCAAGAATTGTTTTAATCATATCATTCCCTTTCAAAAGTGTGCATTTTATCCTTGTTAACTATAATTTGTATAGAAACTTTTTTAATCAAGTAGATTGTCCCAGACTTACACAGGTATGTCGGAAAGAAAATAGCTTCATAACAAAGTGGTAGAGCATCCCTGCATGCCAGGTATATGTAATGTCCCCTTTTTGGGATTGCCCTAGAATATAGAATTATTGCAGGTTATATATATTTTCACACTGCACTTACGATTCAGACAGATCTGATTTAAAGCCACTTCCTTCATGGGATGCTGATTGCTGCTCTTTTCGTAAGTGCTTCTGCTCCTTGGTTCGATCTTCCTTGATTGATGCCTTGAGGTATGGAGTGATGATTGATAAGTCCCCTTCAATTGTTGGAATGAGTTCTCCTTTATACTTTGTTGGTGGAAGGGTCGCCACCTTTCATAGGAATTGAATCAGCATTTTCCATTGTTGCCATTGAGAATAAAATATTATTCCCCAAATTGATATCCCCATTTTTTTCCCCTCAAATGAAACCTTCTCCCCTTTATATCCTCCAATGTGAGGGAGATCACACCTCTTCCTAATGGTCACAACCTGTCACAATTACCACCCTTCAAAATGATCACAGCCCTTCATCATTGCTGCCCCTTTGAAATATTTACTTTGCTATCCCCTTCCCATTCTTTTCTTCTTCCATTAATGCTTCCTTAATTCCTTTGCTCCATTGTTTCTTCCTTCATATCTTCCATTTCAAATGAAATTCTCTGCTCTCCCTTTTATATCTCATATTTGAGGGAATCACAACTTTACATTTCATGCCTTTTAACCATTCATTAAACTTGACTAAATTTTAATTATATTAAATTTTATTTTTATTCTTCTATATTTAAATTTATTATTATTATTTATTAATAAATCCTATTTCAACAAGGGGACATTACAATCAATAGGGGAGGAGGACGCTTCGAGCTAGGACAGCGCTTGGAAGATTCACTATGGGGTTGAAGGCAAGGGGCAAATACTTCATGAAGGATCCAGAATTTAAAATTAAACATGACCCCACTGAAATCTTTTTCCATTTCAGAGGAGAATATTGCTGTGAAGTATCCATTGGCACTCATCAATATGCTGTTTGTTGCCAATTGGTGAAGATCTTAGGTCCTAGGAAGGAACACATAAATCTGCAAACAAGGGTTTTTAACTTGAGAAGCCATACCATGCTTTCCATCTCCTCCATGATAAGGGAAACCCTTCTAGATAGCATCAATTTTATTTAGTTGACAAGAGACACAGTTTGAAAACAGTTTTATGTACAAGATATTTCATAAACTGAAGTAGTCCATCCTTTTGGATTTCAAATGTGTTTCATGAAACAACCTAAGGAAGCTTCATTGATCTCCGAACTTTTTGGACACCATGATCTCCATAAAGAGAGGAGGGAGAGGAGCTATTTGACTATCCCTAGACCCCTATCTACATGCGAATATGTTGGATCTGAAAATAGTGTTCCACAGAGTTTTCTGAAGGTGGGACATGGGGACAGGGTAATGGGTTTCAGGGACAAAGGAACCAAGGGCGTAAGTTTGAGGATGGCACCCAGGGTTGGCACAAATACATATACTTGAAAAAAATGTTATAAAATGATGTGTATAGAATAAGTATAAAAATTGTAAATGAAACTTCACCACACAATGCAAATTTACACTAGTAAACATTAAAAACATGAAAATGATTGCCTGGAAAATTTAAAATGTGAGCATTAACAATTGTAGGCAGAGATTTAGAAGTTTGGGAGTAAAGTGCAAACCAAGAATAAGTATTACGAATTGCAAATGAAAATTTGGCATACTAAGTGAAGTCTAAAGTTTTCAACTAATAATTAATAAACATGAAAAACACGGAAATGATTGTGTAAACAATAAGAATGGCATGTGGGGTTTTAGGATCAAGAGACAATGCCCCTTGGGGGGCTCTTGATTGTGGCTTTGACTATCCATATGCAAAGATTTGCAACAAGAGATATGTAATATGCAGATTTTTATGATCATAATTCATCATTGGTTTATTTCTTGGTTAGACTTATAGTTTGATGGGGGTTTGGGTGCAACACCAAAACGAGGTTGACGGTAGGACCCCTCCCGTGGATCTAGGTGTGTGTGTGTGTGTGTGTGTGTGTGTGTGTGAGAGAGAGAGAGAGAGAGAGAGAGAGAGAGAGATCTTGCGGGAGAGATAAAAGAGAGGGGATAAAGGAAGAGTGATAGGGAGATAGGTATAGCCTTAAAGGGAGATAAAGAGAGTGAGATAGAGAGAGCTAGAGAACGTTGATAGGAGCTTGATGATTACTGAAATTTGACTAAGTCTGAAAATTCAAAATTTATAAATCTTCTAAAACCTAGAATCTGCAATATAACTCCAAGAGATCTAAAACCACTCTCAAACATTCTACCAATATATACATGATACATAACTTAAGGGACTTAAATGTTGAATATCATCTATATATTCTCATGAAGAGAATGAGACTGACTTAAAGATAAGTATGCATTTTCTCAAAATTTTCACCATTTTTTTATTGGAGACCGAGTTTATGAGTGGGGGCTATCAGAGACTCCTAGGCGCCTCCAGGACAGCCAGGGAAGTCTTGATGGTGTCCCAACATCCCCCCAGCCCCAACAGAGGTGGTGGGTCAACGTAGGGGTTTCCCCCTATGTTGATAGGAGCTTGTTGATCACTAAAATTTGACTGTTTGAAATTTTGTTAAAATCTTATAAAACCTAGAATCTGTATTATAGCTCCTAGAGATCTAAAACCACTCTCAAATATCCCGCCAATATATACATGATATATAACTTAAGGGAAATAATGTTATATTTCATGTATATATTCTCATGAAGAGACTGAGACTGACTTGAAGTTAAGGATGCCATTTTCACAAAATTTTCACCATTTTTTCTTGGGGTTCAAGTTTATGAGGGGGGGCTATCAGAGACTCCTAGGCACGTCTAGGACAGCCAGGGGAGACCTGAGGATGTCCCAACATCCCACGAGTCCCAGCAGAGGTGGTGGATCTACGTGGGGATGTCCCACTGCAGTCCCCCCATCCAAGAAAAATGTTGTTGAGGAAGGTTGATTGATGGGAAGCATGTAGAAGCATCCAATGGTATACCTTCCTTTCAGTTAGAGACTCAACCATACATCCCTTTTAAGTTGTCTTTTCAAAAAATTCAATTTCACCAGAGCCCTGTTGCAAATTCATGCAAAGACAAAACAATGAAAAGCTCAAAACTATTAACCAATGAAGATAACACATTTTTTCTCACAAAATAATAGATAATAGAATATTTGGTTTCAAAGATTGACAACATCTCAAAATGCAATGAAAATATTCTTTCAACTATTCTATTTTTGTATTTAACTTTTTGTCAAAACAAGAGATTTGATAAGTACCTGCTTCTTAAACAACCTCATTGTAAGGACAATAGTATCTCGCATCTTCCTACAACCATGAAAATTTTAATTGTAAGATTTGATGCTTCAAAAGCAAATGAACAAAATTCTTTCAATGATTTCAAGAAACCAACAATCAAAAATTAAGTGTTTGAAAAAAAAAACATTACCAACTTTGGAGCTAACAATTATACATAAGAGAGAATATCTAAATTGCATATTTTCGGAAAGTAAATTGTCATAACAATAAGTACAGTTATTTTCTTCTTTTTCGCCCACTTATCAGAAAATAGATGTCAAAATGCCATAATCAAACCAAAAGTGTCAAGAATGCAATATAGAGAAACAATAATTTGAAGTTTAAAATCAATGAGTTTATCAAATAATGGCGAGTAGAACCAATCCAAATGAGATTTTTAAAATCAAAATCATTTAAAGTTAACTGTCATTATACAACAGCAAGCATATGATAGCCAAACTTTCCTTTCCAGAGAAATTGTAGGCCATTGAGAATGTCATTTAAAAAATATAAACAATGAAACAACATATATCCCAAGCTTCTATTTAAATGTTTAAAACTAAAGCCCAAAAAAAATCTACTAGAGACCCACAACAACTCCCTTCACCGAGAAAAGCAAAGAATCCATTTTCACATTAAATTACTTTATTTCCATCATATACTTTAATATTTAAAGAGATAAATGCATTCAACAATCATTAAATTAAAATAAAAAATAAAGATTAACTAGTGAGTAAACCCCAAAGCCAAATAAGCTATCAGATGTAATCAGTGTGTGTGCCTCAGGGATGTGTCCATGGGGTTTATTAATCCAAACTGAGGTCAGGGCCATGCGGAAGCAAAACATCACCCTACCATCCCTATGGGTGCCACCGAGAGGAGTGGCCTTCCCAAGATTGCCCTTGTTTGCAAGTAATGTCCCTGTGGATGATGGTGGCATCTATGGAGCAACCACATTGCACCTGCCCATAGCATGTTTTATAATGTTAGACTCATAAAACACACAACGGAAGGGTGCATTGTGATGGCCACATAGCCAATGATGTGGATGACCACCTCTGCAAGAGAAATCCAAAGCCAACATGCCATAAGGAAAGGAAAATAAACAGTTTTTTCAAACACAGCTAAGTGCTGAAACTAAATTTTATTTCCTATTTTTCTAAATCATTGTTAAGCTCTGTCCACTTCTTCAACTTTACACTTTGATATTTTATTGTTTCCCCAATTGGGATACATATGTACGTACCTACATACGTACGTACCTAAATACATACATACATACAGTGTCGCCGAGTTTTCAGAACCCGCGAGTATTTCGTGGTTTAACTCGCCACTCGGCAGTAGCCGAGTTTTTGGAAAAACTCGCCAAAACTCGCCGAATAATCGGCGAGTTTTTGGCAAAAACTCGCGAGTTTTAATCAAAAACTCGGCCGCATTTTTCTGGGCGCAACTAAAGCCCGAAAACGTTTTTTTTTTTGTCATTTTACAGTTTGCTTTGCTTTGCTTTGCTGTTCTTGAGGGAGAGTGATAAGTTATTGCCCTTGCTAGGTGATTTGAGTGGATTGGAGGCGGATTTGAGCGGATTGAAGGTGGATTTCAATCGTTTTTTCAAGAAAAATCAGATTCACAGGTAGGTTTTTTGAATTTTTTTTTTTATTTTTTAAAACCATTATATTCTTTTTTTGTTGTTTCTAAATGAATACAAAATCATTCCTAAGTAGTTAAGAAATGATTTTGTATTCTTAGAAGAAGATTGAACACTAATTTTTACATCT
>MU226986.1:587787-598613 GCA_018584345.1 Thuja plicata | reverse complement strand
GATTTAATTTTAATTTGTAATGATGTATTTACTTCTAGTTTTACAGAAACTCAAACTATTCCGCATGAGAATGTGATTTTGTACCCACTTTGCATTTATATATATCTAAACTCAACTTGTTTCAATTATATTCTGATTAATTAACTCATTGGATGCATCTTCTCATTGAATTTTGCAAAAAAAATGCATTTCTAATTAAAATTACGCTGTTTTTTAAGTTCCCAAGTTTTTTGCCGAGTTTTTGTCAAAAACTGGCTGAGTTTTTCCCGAATTTTTTTTCCAGGGCTTGGCGAGTTTTAGCCGAGTGAGAGTGTTGCAACTTTGCATACATACATACATACATACATACATATATATATATATATATATATATATATATATATATATAATTCAATAACAATTACCAATTTTTTCAATTACCATGAACCCCCATGACAGCTCAACTTGGAAATTTGATCAATTCTGCTCTTCATCCCAATTCATAATTTCAAAAAAAAATTAGAAATTGCTACAACTTGTAAAATTAGAATTTATATTTATATTATAAATTACTATTAATTAACCCCCTAAATAATATATTTATATGTTAAAAGTTTTAAAAAAATGTATAATAATAATACTATATATGTCATTAAGGCTTGGTATTGTTATTTATTATCTAGTTTTAGGACTCAGCAAGTACTCTACAAGACCCCCACCAATCTCGCAAGTCCTTGAGTTGGCCGAGTCAAATTGACCACTCACACCCTAAGTCTGGCTGAGTCTTGGAGACTACTTGGTTGGGCCCTTATCCAAGTCTCACCGAGTCTTAGACCAGGCTGCAGTCTTAAGCTCAAATTGTTTTGGCACTTGGACAAACCAGCCAGGATTTTTAAATGGAAAATTTTAAGTTTTTTTAATCATTTTTTTGTTCTAATTCACCCAATCAAGCACCAACGCAGCAAGAAGATTTGGGAAAGAGAATTTTTAAGAATTCGAAATTGGATAAATCATCAAATAAGTAACTACTATTTTTGTTTATATTTTTTTATTTGAAAACTTAAAAAAATCAAAAATTAGGACAAATGCTGCCAAAAAAAAATTCATTTCCCCTCATCCCTTATTTCCTAGCACTTTTAGTGCAATATCCCCATTATTTGTCATTCCAACATCTTTGTAAGCTATTGAGATCAGTTGATGGTGTTGTATTTAGGAGATCAGGAAGAGTCCATTGATGCTTTTTGAGGCCAGTTTCGTCATTCCTCTTGGAGAAACATTCTACTTTTAGGAAGTACAAATTTTTGTTAGGTTCGATCACTAGTGAGCTTCAAGGTATTTTGGCGCATGTAGAATTCACCTTTCAGCTAAGTTTGTATTTTCTACAACTTAAGGCAAATGTGCAAAAATTAATTAAACAAAAGGTCAATTACAAGACAGCCTATCTTAATTATTTATTAAGGTGCATTTTAAGTGACTAAAGTGCCAAAAAGGTAAAAATATAATAAAGTAGTTTTATGGAGCAAAAAGGTTTATTATTTAAAAAGTGATTTTTAAATATATTTTCCAAAAATGTTGCAGTGGTTATATTTTCTCTTTCTAAGATTTTGTGCCTATGCCAAATTCTTAGCAATGGGACGAAAAACCCCAACAGTTTCTGACAAATGAAAATCATAAGCATATTACAATTCCATCTAGGGAATGATGAGCTCAAGATTTGGAGTTTGGGGACGGAAACACTCAAATTCCATTGGAGCAATTTCATACTGAAGCTTCCTTTGTGCTGGATGTTTGCAAGTAATGGTTTGGAGCAAATCAATTTATCTTCCTCATCTGTCAGGTAGCAAGTTTAAACTTTTTGAAGTTTATTCCAAAAAAAGAATTACAGAGTTAAATACAATTTTTCAGTGGTGTTTGCCAAGGGTCAAAATATCTGAAAATTATTAGTACAGTGTGCAAAGAACAATTGAGCTAAATATTATATATTTTTAGCTAACTCTACCAATCGTACCATATCCACAACCCTAAATGAGGGTAGATACCCTCAAAGAGGAATTTCAATGCACCGAAAAGGCATAATAGCCACATTGATATTCAACCTAACAATTTCTACAGCTTGCTAAGGCTGACATGGCATTCACAAAGGGAGTCAAAACTTTTTAAGAATGTTGTACTTCATCATATCCTCAAAGGAAGGCCATAATAATAGCTTTTAGCTTTTCGACTTTGGAATTTCCCATTGACACACATTTTGGAATCAACATAGCTGATGAGAGGGTCATATAAGGGTGGTGCAGCAAATAAAACGTAATTGCCACATAATCTAGGGATGTCATACCTCTATTAAAGAGTGTTGTACATGTTGTAGGAGACATAAGGAGGTGTAATAATAATTATTTGATATATCAGCAAGGCTTAAAGCGTTGTTTCGCTATAAGCAAAGTTACTGGTTTGGGTTCGAGGACAGGTGCGGGTACGCAAACCCGGTACGTGGGTGCGTGAAAAAAAAATTAGGGGTTTGGGTGTGTGCGTGTGCGTGTGCGTGTGTGCATGTGTGCATGTGTATGCATTATATAAATAAAAAATAAGAGATATACAGAATTGTAAAACTGAATCATTTCATAGTACGATACTTAATCATTGATCAATGCCAAATGCCAAAGATAAATATTAAATGCCAATTGATCGCTGAAAAATATTCAAATAAGACATATCAATGACATCATATATGTCTATGTTCACAATTCGAATGAAAATCATTACAATTACTGAATTACAAAATGTAGTTCACGAAATATGATTCAATATTCATCAATCATCAAAGGGATTATCAAAAAAATTGTCTATTGAATTTTCAGCGGCTGCATGTTCAAGATCATCATCATCATCATTTGAACCCAAAGCGGTTCCAATCGCACTAGATACACCATATGGTATGTCATCATCATCCACATCAAGCATAGTGGCTCTACCAAGATCCTGAATTGTGATACTACTATCAGGATTTAACTGTGTAGTTTTTTTGAGTCAAACTCATTGACCCATGTTTCATGAGTAGTGGTTCACACGAACCCATCTCTCATGAGTATGAATGGAACACTTAGCACTCATTGCATCTAGGTGAAGCACCGTGACTTCCCGGGACATCACCCATCCCAGTACTACTCCAGCTTGAGTGCACTTAACTACGGAGTTTCCTCCATGGTTAAACCCACTCTGCTTGCAACCACATTTGCTAAACCTTCAGCAAGTGTTGTGCCTTATGAACCATTCATTAGAAAGCCCCATAAGCTCATCAAGTGATAAGTAGGAGATATTTTTCCACAGCAAGTCAAATTGTGATATTGCTATCAAAAATTAACCGTGTAGTTTTTTGAGTCAAACTCATTGCCCTGTGTTTCATGAGTAGTAGTTCACACGAACCTGTCTCTTGAGAATGAATGGAACACTTAGCACTCATCGCATCTAGGTGATGCTCACAGAGGTGAAGCACCGAGACTTCTCGAGAGGTCACCCATCCCAGTACTAATCCAGCTCGAGCGCGCTTAACTACGAAGTTTCCTCCATGGTTAAACCCACTCTGCTTGCAACCCCATTTGTAAAACCTTCAGCAAGAGTTGTGCCTTATGAACCATTCATTAGAAAGCCCCTTAAGCTCAGCATGTGATAAGTAGGAGATATTTTTCCACAGTAAGTCAAATTGTGATATTGCTATCAGGATTTAACAGTGTAGTTTCTCGAGTCAAACTCATTGACTCATGTTTCATGAGTAGCGGTTCACACGAACCCATCTCTCATGAGAATGAATGGAGCACTTAGCACTCATTGCATCTAGGTGATGTTCACAGAGGTGAAGCACTGCGACTTCCCAGGAGGTCACCCATCCCAGTATCCTTGTACTACTCCAGCTCGAGCTCGCTTAACTACGGAGTTTCCTCCACGGTTAAACCCACTCTACTTGCAACCCCATTTGCAAAATCTTCAGCAAGTGTTGTGCCTTATGAACCAATCATTAGAAAGCCCCTTAAGCTCATCACGTGATAAGTAGGAGATCCTGAATGGTTGCATCCAAGTCAGCAAAATCGAGTATTGGGTAATGGGAATTTCTGCCCTCCCTTGATCTTATGGATTTTGGATGTCTTTTTTTCTAGTTTTTGGCTTTTTGTTGTTCTTGTGTTACATCCCTCTTTTGCACAAATTGTTTTGCTATGTTTGCATTACATTGGAATGTGATTATTATTATACTATCGTAATGAACAGTGGTTTAGTAATTGGTTTGAATTTATAATTAATTAATAAATTAAGTGAATTTATAATTTGTTATATATCTGTATGCTTGAATGCTAACAAGGTTTTGGCTAACTACATTCTTCTAAAGTGGATACAAGCATCTTATTTGCCTCTATGAAGGGAGGGGGAGTATCATCAGGCAGAGGGTGTAAACATTTGAAACGTTGAATTGTCATTTGAGTCTTCTAACAAAAAAGTGTCCCCAAAACCTTCGGATGATTTTTGGCATTAAAACATAAATAAATAAACAGTTTTTATAAATTGTTTTTGCCAAATCAACAATGTGGGGGGGCCCACAAGGTTCGAATTTGTCTGCGAACAATAAAATTAAAAATTCAAATGAAATTTGACATGGGAAAAGATTCGGCAATGAAATTCATGATTAAATATGTTTAAAATTTTATATTGATGGGATGTTGATCCTAAAGATGTTAGGCAAATTGATGAGGACGAGGTGCAACCAGGACTAGTCAGTCTACCATTGGATGATCCAATTTTGCCAAAGGGAGATAGTGACTAAGATGATTTTGAGCCTTTGGATATAAATAGCTAGAATGAAGCTTAGTTTCATAGGCTGTGCCTGTAGCCTGTTATATTTTGATGTTTGAGACTTCTGGATACATGTTTGAGACATTTTGATTTGGATATATATATTGATAGACCATGGTTTTAATGTTTGAGACTCTTGTTATAATGCTGTTATACTGATTTATACTGCTGCTATTATCATTTATGTTGTTATACTACTGTTGTAACTCGTGAATCGGTGATTTATTTGCATATTGTCTTGTTGTTATCAATTATTGACATATCTCTCTCTCTTTCCCTTTCTCTATCTATAATATCTTAATATATTTTGAAAAAATTACACACACAATTTGTATACTGTCGTCCCCCGTTCCCATCCCCGGAACGCCCTGGAACATATATATATATATATATATATATATTCTCCATTGATATGTGTTCAGACACATATATGTAGTTCATCCAGATTCATATCAGACTGAGCGAAATAATTTATAAGATATTAATAATGTGCAACATCATATATATATACAGCAATATAAATATATGTGTTTGTACTCAGTAACGGGTGAATTATTTCTTACCTTTGTCCTTTTGGGCTGTGTTACCTTCCAGAGATCTTAAACTCTGCTGCTGTCTGTTTATACTAGTTGCTGATAGGATTATGAGGTCAAGTCAAATGTTTTACCTTCGATGCTGTGCTGGCTAGGTAGTTATATCCTTCCTGCTTGTGTGTATGATTTTCTGCCGTTTCTCCTACTTGCTATTCCCTGGCTCAATACTCCCGTTCACTCCCTTAATATCTCTAACACATATCCCTATTTCAAAAAATCGCTGGAGAAACTTTATAACCTCCAAACTAAGACACTATAAGAGACTATAAGACACGTCCCCTCATAATTGAATTCTTTAATAATTATTTGTTTTGGGAGTATTAGCAGTCACCTTATCTTTAGATGCCAATTAGTGATTCATATTTCTTCCTCTTATTACTGTTTGGTTTAGGTACATGGCTGGGCATATGTCTGTTCTATTTGATGTTATTATAATTAAATCTTATTTCAATTTCTTATATATTATGATAATATATGTTTTGTATATATTATTATTATTATATATTGTTAATTATTATATCAATAAATAATATATTATTATTATATATTGTTAATTATATTAATATTATTATATTAATAATAGATTATATTATATTATCATTTTTATTTGTTCATTAATTTATTATTATTTTTTATATTTATTATTAAATCCTATTCTAGAAATGGGGACATCACAACCGTCATAAAGTCTCATTTAAACAAGAAACTGAACCATATGAATTTATGATGTTCATTTGTTTAAAAGTTCAATACATATATATGCGTGTGCGTGCATGTGTGTGTGTGTGCGTGTGCGTGTGCGTGTGTGCGTATGCAATTTAGTAATTCAATCATATGTACACATACATATAAAGATGTGTGTGTGTGTATACGTAGTTCATAATAATACATATTTATACATGTATTCAATCATTTGGATTTTCTAATAAATCAATTATATCCGAATTTGGATGTCGATTAATGAAGTTCGATGCACCAATCATAGTAATTTTTATACTATATTGATCTTGACTTGGCAACATTGTTATTGCTAAAGAAGTCGATGCTCCAACTTTGGGAAGCAATGAAATATTTAAAAGAACATATATTTGCAAGCCACAACCTAAAACAGTTATGCCAACCCATCGTACGTGGGTAAAGAAAATCGAAATACAAGTGAAATGGGCGGAATCTTGGAAGTTAAAGAACGCACCATGTTTTGTATCAAAATCAAAATTAGAATGCAAATGAGATGGGCTGTATTTTTGGGATAACGAATTCTTTAGGCTTTAGTGTTGAAGGGAATTAAAAATAATCCTTACGATGAGCGGAAGTTAGTTTGCAGAGTAGTCACTACTTGTTTAGAAGATTGGGAGCTCCGCTAGAGAGCTCGTGGTAGTTAGCAGGAACTAGCAAATTCTTGCAAAAGCCTTCAGTTATTACCGGGCATGACTTACTCTTTTGAGCTTTTATCATTCCAGTGTTCTGGAATTTCTCTTTCAATTCTAGCGTAGAGCCTCTTATATTATCAATCAATCGTATCTGTCATAATACTGCATTTGAACTATTGTAAGTTCTGAAGCGTCTCATCAATCTTTGTCAACGTAAAAGAGTGACCAAGAGAGGTGGATTCTGGAACCTTAAATTCTTGTTTGGAATTAGTACAAAACCGCTCTTGACCCTATCTAATGGGTTCGAGTTCCATTTTTGCAATTCTGAAATGATTTCCATGGTTATGACAGTAATGTCTTGCTGTCCAAACTTAAAAATCAGTCTATGCTAAGGGTAAACAAATAAAGAAGCCATTATTTCTTTCTGATAGGAAGATGGGGCGGGTTCACTAATTGAAACCAACTTTAAAACATGCTTAATACTAAATTGAAACTGAAATAAAGCATATTCTGTATCAAACAGCAATACTCATGCAATATATTCAAGAGGTCAGTAGAGCCGTTAAAAATGTATTCTTGCATTACAGTAGCTTGACTAAGCAGTGTATCATGCTGCGATTATAAACCCTATTTTTGCTAAAGATTGTTAACATGAAATATTATTACAATATGGAAGCACATGTGTGGAAGGCACATGCATGTATGCATGTAGGGGCAAGTCTACACATACATGTAAACGTGCATGGCACCCACTAACTCCTTGCAAACATATCTGAACTCTAAATTAGAGTATTAATATCATGATAAGAATTGTAGTTGACCATGCTTGTGAAATTAAAAGATGGACTAGAGGTGTACTAATTAACCTAGAGTCTTATACAACCACCGCAGTCATAGACAGAATGCAGCATAGCATGTCAGGCAACCTAGACTTTGCCAAGTCAGTAGGACTTGAGAAAAGTTGAAAACAAACCAAGTAGGGTGGTGAACATTGACTGCACGTTAAATCGTGCTTGCAACTATGAAACCTTGGCCAAGGTGGCACTGTTCTTTGCATGCATTAGTCAGTTCACATGATCTGAATACACTACCTAGTAAGAGGTCATGCTAGTTAGGAGGTACCTATAGTGTGCGACCAACTAGGAGCGGATGGCATTAGACCTATCAATTGTTTACACCCTCGTGAACAGTAGTTCAACTTCCACTAGGAAGGTGTGCAGGGGACCACCAAGTCTATGGTTGGAGGTAAAGCACCTCAATGATACTCTTCCTCCGGCGACCATGCCAATTACTTAAAGAATTCCAGAATGGAACTAGATTACAGTATATCCTAAACTCTTCTTCAGTTCTTTTAATTACATGATGATGAATGTTAGAAATAGAGATAATGTATATAGTATATACTAGTTTCATATTCTTGCATTGTTATTTTATGTTACTGATGGATCGTGCTACTGTTAATTGTTGAAGTTGTAGAATGGTTAACAATACCAAATATACAGAAGGATACATTAAGCATTCACAGATACCATTCAACCAATTACCAATAATTAACTAACTACCAATATCAATGAAAGATACAAAGTACCATACCAGAATACCAAGATGGAGAGGAAATGTTTATTCTCTATTTATTACCAGCAAAACCATCCCCTTTACAACAATAAATCAAAGTCTTATATAATAGTCGGTTGGTTGGGGAAACCAACCGATGCATCTCCTCGCTCCTAACTACCCTCCCAACTAAACATAACTAAGTCTAATACAATATTACTTTATTCCGTACTACATATATCCCCCCCAAAAAAGTAGTCTTCCAGACGACTGTATTAAAAAAAAAAAACTCCTTCGATCACCCTTAATGCATCCATTTTTCTGGCTTCGCCATCTCGTTCCATCTTCCCACATAGCCTTCTCCTCTTCCAATTCCTTCTTCCTCCTGTTTGTCAGGTCCTTTTCTTGTTTCCTCCTCCGTGTCCTCACCCTGTGTAGTTTCCCTTTTCTTTGTACAGTTGTCCTCCTTGGTACAGACTTGTGCACTGCCTTCTGTACTAGGAATGGTACGGATACCTTCCGTACTAGGATTGGTACAGGTGCCTTCCACCGTACTGCTAATGATACGTCCTTCGGGTGTATCCGATGGTAAAAAAACGTGGCCAAAGAAGATTCTTTCCTCTTGGGAGTCTGGAGATGTGGCTGTACTGGTCCCATCATCTTCTGAACTGTCTTCTCCAATCGGGCTTGATCCCTCAGATGTTTTTGGAAGTCTTTTTGCCCAAACCATTTTATCCGTGGAGTGGCCTATCTTGTTCTTACCTAATTCTGTTCGTACGACTGTAAGTACGAACTGCCTTCCACTTACTGTACGTACGACTGCAGGCCGTACGGGGTGTGTTCTTTGCCCTTTCCGTACGGTGTTGTCCAGTTCCCCCTTCATACGGACGAACCCCGTACGTCCCTTCTCCAGCTTATTGTTCGTACGGTTGTTGGTTGTACGGACTGTCCTGCTGTCTGTGTTGTTCATACGACTGCAGGCCGTACAGATAGTTTCCTTGGCTTCTTCTGTCGTACGGACCTGTGTGCTTCTTCCTACCATACGGATCTTCCTCGTATGGCCTTTGCCTCTTGCGTACACTCCCCTCGTCGTCCGTACAGCCTCCTCGTGTGTACAACCTGCGCACAGCCACCTTCTGTGCTCAACTTGTCTGTACGACATACTGCGTACGACCACATCGTACGGCTTCTTTGTCAACTTCTTGTGTACGACCTAGTCCGTACGACGTACGACCTCCTGTGTACGGCCTGGTTTGTACGACCTCTATCTGAAGGCTCCATACGTACGGCCTCTTTGTGCTGCCCACTTTCTTTCCTCTGTCGTTCGTACGACATACGGACCACCTGCACTATGTGGCTGTTGTCTTCCTTGCGCTGAGCTCGTAGGGCAACTCTCCCACTTTCCTCTGAATTTGCTTCTTGGATTTGCAGCGTATTGCACTATGGCTGGAATACCTCATAGTCTCCCATCTGCCAGTGAAACAGGCCGCTGAGGCAGCTAGTTTCGTCTTCTGAACATTCCCCTAGCCGGAGCACTCCTTCATCTGGTTCTGCTCCTTCCTTGTCTTCCCCTTCTGAGTCGGATGCTAGATCTTGACTCACACACTGATTCCTCAGATCTATTGTGTACTTCCTCCCGTCTACTTCTAAGGATAGGGTATTCTTTTTCCAATTATGGGTGGCCTTTGCTGCCACCAACCAACCTCTCCCTAACAATGCATCGTACCCTTTCTTTTCCAAAGTGATTACCACAAAATCCAGAAAAACTATTGTTTACCGATCATTACCTTTTGTCCCATTAAGGTTCCTATCGGCTTGATTCCATGCTGATCTGCTCCTACCAATTGAAATGTGGGTGGCTAGAGGGTGGGTTTCCCTAGTGCCTTCCAAGTCTCCTCCGGTAGAACATTCACACCGGACCCTCCGTCCACAATAGTATTAGATAGTTTGCACCCCATTATCTCCATTTCCACTACTGCAGGTGTCCTCCCTATCCCTATAGTGAATAGAGTATCGGTTTCTGATGTTTTTTCTTCTTTCTCCTCTTCCTTGAGGGTTTCCTCTCGGCTACTTATTCCTTGTGATATTGCTACCCGTAGCTGAGGTAACGTTTCTAATAGGTCCATGATTTTCACAGGGATGGTGATTTCCAGTACTTGTTTCATGATGCTAGGTATTGGTCGGTTATTTGGGGATTTAGTGGTACTTCCTCTTCCTCCCTCTGGCATGTTATTTCTAATGTCATTCCTGGCTTCTTGGAACCTCTCTCTCTGTAGCCATGTCGAGGTATGCAAGTTGCCCAGTTTGCATTCTTGTGATAGCAAATACTTCCTTCTCCGACTTTGCAATGTCAAGCCTGTTCACCCACTTTTGTCTGGGACAATTGACATCCTCATGATTTCCCGGTCCACACCATTTACACAACATCCCTTCATTCTGTCCTCCCCCATTCTGGCAATCCCGCGCGAAGTGTCCCCATTCGTTACATCGCCTA